>JAIUZE010024029.1:0-30510 GCA_022085475.1 Heliosperma pusillum | reverse complement strand
TCTATCAAACTTATACCGCTAACGGTGAAATGTAAGCCCTAGTGAGCGTATTCGGTTGCCTAAGAGTGTCTTCCCGAGTCTTTGTATAACATGATGGATTCGGACTTGTACTTCATATGCTCTTATCATTATATATTGAATTGCCTATCTATCCTTATCGTATTTCACATGTATATCTATATATGCATGCTTCTACTTT
Organism: Heliosperma pusillum; assembly: GCA_022085475.1. Taxonomy (NCBI): domain Eukaryota; kingdom Viridiplantae; phylum Streptophyta; class Magnoliopsida; order Caryophyllales; family Caryophyllaceae; genus Heliosperma; species Heliosperma pusillum. The sequence goes on along the minus strand of JAIUZE010024029.1, from coordinate 30,311 downwards.
TGTATTTCCTTTTATGTACGTTTAATGTGATATGGCTGGGAGAAACCGGAGTTACTCCCCACTGATTGTGGCGTTCATGTTTTTCATGAATGAACAGGTTGCTTGCATTGATTGTGCTTTTTGCTTATATCTATTTTGGGTTGGGTGTGAGCTAGCGGGCGTTGTCCCTGGATGAAACACCTCTAGACGTTGTTTAACTAGTTGCTAATTACTTTGTCTTTTGTTAACACTTTGAGAGACTACGTCTCTTGTGGTATTTTTATTTAGTTTGTAATATTTTGACACTCCTCGTATTTTTCTATCTTGCATGTATAAAGGTTTTTAAAATACCGTATTTTCCGCTATATAATTCACATGCTTGTACGTTTTATATTTCCGCATTCGCGAGGGTTGTCACACAGATGACGGGATTTCGAATACTATTGGTTGACTCTTTACAGCCTTCAAAAGAACTACGTCTAGAAATATGTTTTTAAAAGGCATGCCGATGTGCCTTATCCGCATAGGTTTGGCCAGGTCGGTACCCTCCCCTTACACAAGTCCTAAGACTAAAATGCTCCCCAAAGTCTAAAAACGGATAGCGAATAGGTATTCCCGCAAAGTTGAAATTTGATAAAGGTGTCGTAGGGATTGTCCCCGAGATAACCATCTCCCACGACACAAAATTTTGCGATAAACTTACTAGCTAGAGCCAGGTAAGTCTCAAAATCAGCATTGTAAAAATTATTAAGACTAGTGCGGGTGCATAAAGTTTGGAATTCGGTGTTAATACCCATTCCATCCATAGTCAAACCGCAAGCCCACCTAGTTGGCTCCCATTTCTTAGCAACTAATTTGTTAAACAATTTAAAGTGGCTTTTCTTAGCAAAAGAGACATTAAATTCTTCGTTTGTAAATCGAGAAAATTGTGTTCTTACATTTGCACGAGACGATTCGCCTCAGAAAATCATCTCTTTTTTGCATTTTTGTTGCCATGCTTCCTTTTTCATCTTTGTTGTAGAGAAAATTCAACCCTTTGATTACAATCCCGGATGCCCAACTTTGAATCTTGATATGTCTAGTTTTTTTTTTGTAACAATGTAAATATTATAGATCAAAACTGTAAATGACTGATACATCAAAGTTTCAGTTACATTCCTTACTTGGGTACAAATCTTGAACACAAAAAACAACAATACTTCAAAATCATTACATAAGACGTATTTGGTTACACCAAGTGATATCAGTATGAGCAATATGACCCACTTGAACATTCATAAGCCTAGGCCTAGCATCATTCTTAACTTGTTCTATCAATTTCCTTGGATGGACAATGTACTTGTAGAGTCTATTGATCGAATACGAAAGAGTGGGGGGAGGGGGGGGGGGGGGGGGGGGGGGGGGGGGGGGGGGGTTGAATTGAGTATTAAAAACTAGCCCCACTTTTTCGATTTATATGATATGTAATTAATTATTTGATCTTATGGATTAAAATCAACTAATAAATTAATCAAAGTAAGCACAAGTAACAAAATAACGAAAAATAAAGAGAGTAAAGAGAGAGGCAGACGGATTTTTGAAGTGGTTCAGTTTCACAAGTTGAAACCTACGTCCACTATTCTCGATTAATAATTCTTAGTACCTTTCTACGGATTACAAAAAATATCAACCCACTCGTATAATCAACTATGATTATAACTCAAGGTGAGTATCGCTAAATACTCTATACTATCTTACGTTAATAAGAAAGTACAATATAACTCTCTCAAATTCTCGTTAAAGAATAGTAAGATTATATGATGTACTATTATCCAATAACGTATTTCACACGAGCGATTGACAAAGATTGATGCACGACTATTTTCGAAAAACAAACACTAAAAATAATAAATATTTTGCTCAAGGTTTGCTTTAAAACGATTTTGGAAAATTCTCACAATGTATGTGTGTGTGTCGTGTGTTCTATTGATTGAGAAAGGAAGGAGTATTTATAATAGAAGCATAGAAGATATAAAACCCTAGCTTAATATTTTAAGAAAGATATTTATCTTTAATATTTCAAAATATTATTTTCTTTATCTTTTAGAAATATATTTATCTTTAATATCACAAAATATTGTTGTAAAGATATAATAGAATCTTAGATTAAGGCAAATAAGGAAACCAACCTAAGATGGCCGAAATTCCTATCTACGCGAAACCCTAGGAGCACGCAACCCTAGGAGGCACAATCCTAGGTTTACACGAAACCCTAGGTGGCTCAAACCCTAGGTGAGCTTATTAGGTTAACAACAAATTGTGATAGAATATATTAGAAACCCTAGGTAGCATGACAACCCATAAGTTGTATTACTAACCAATAGAATCTCATATATATATATTCTCTATTAAAACTTTTGATAAATATATAAAAATACTCTTTCACTTTTTGAAAACATTTAAAATATTTTATTTCCAAAATCATACATCAACATTTATCATCCAAAGTTATAGGTTAAAGCTATAACTTTGAACTTAAAATCACTCTAATGGAATAGTTACCGAATGACGACCTATACTATATAATCTTCACAAAGATCTTCAGTATACGGATCATCTCTTCATCTTGATCATAAAGACCCTCCATCTTGAGTCTTGTGTTATTTGAGGTACATCTTGCTTGAAACGTTTCTTTAAAGTTAGAACCAGGTAGCTATAACTTCCATGTAAACTTCCAAAGTTATTCCTGAAGTTCTTATAACTTTGTCTCACATAACTTGTCAAAGTTATGCCTGAATTTCTTATAACTTTGATCTTCCTTCTCGTAATTGTTGTTAGGTATAATAAGACTAAAACACACAATTACACGCATATGATATATCAAGTAAAGCACATTATCAAGTAACCACATGTCATTATCAAAACTATAAAATAGGTCCAACAAATTCCACCTTTTGATGATGACAAGTCTCTTATGATTTCTCTTAACATTGTGACTAAGTATGGTTCCCCCTCAACAAAACACTCCCAAAGTTATAACAACTTTGATCGCAAGAACATAACAACTTAGCTAAAGTTATAACTTGAAAGACTTTTAGAGATAACGAGTCTTGACAAGGAGCAAGCTTAAGCAAAGACTCAAATCATATCATTTCTTCCCCCTCTTGGCATCATTGAAAAGACAAGAACAAGGATATAAAATGACTAGAATAACATACTTGTTGGACCAATTTCATAGTTTTAATAATGACATGTGTTTACGTAATAATATGTTTTACTCGATATATCATATGCGTGTAATTGTGTGCTTTAGTCTTATTATAGCTAGCAACAATTATGAGAAGAAAGATCAAAGTTAGGCATAACTTTGATAAAGTTTGTGAGACAAAGTTATAACAACTTCAGGAATAACTTTGGAAGTGCACATGGAAGTTATAGCTAACCAGGCATAACTTTAAAGAAAATCGCTTCAAACAAGATCTACATCAAACTACACAAGACTCGAGATGGAGGGTCTTTGTGATCAAGATGAAGAGATGATTCGTATACTGAAGATCTTTGTGAAGATTAGATAGTATAGGTCGTCATTCGGTAACTATTCCATTCGAGAGATTTTATGTTCAAAATTTATAGCTTTAGTCTATGACTTTGGATGATAAAATATTGATGCATGATTTTGGAAATAAAATGTTTTGAAATGTTTTCAAACGTGAAAGAGTATTTTTATATTTATCAATTATTTTATTAGAGAATATATTTATGTGATTCTATTGGTTAGTACTACAACTTATGGGTTGTCATCTTACCTAGGGTTTCCTAATATATTCTATCTCAATTTGTTGTTAACCTAATTAGCCCACCTAGTGTTTGAGCCACCTAGGGTTTCGTGAAACCTAGTGTTTGTGCCACCTAGGGTTGCGTGCCTCCTAGGGTTTCGTGAGCTAGGAATCCGGCCTCCATAGGTTTGTTTTCCTTGTTTACCTAATCTAGGATTCTACTATATCTTTACAACAATATTTTGAGATATTAAGATAAATATATTTCTATAAGAAAAACCAAATAATATTTTGAGATAAAGATATTTCTAAAAGATAAGCAAATATTATTTTATGATAAGATAAGTATCTTTTTTAAATATTATACTAGGGTTTTAGATCTACCATGATTCTACTACTATAAATACTCATTCACATACAAATTACAATATACACGAAATACACACATATTCACACGGCATCTATTTTACTTGTGTTGATTTTCCAAAATCGTTTTAAAGCAAACCTTTGAGCAAATATTTATTATTTTTAGAGTTTGTTTTTAAAAGATTCGTGCATCAATTATTATCAATCGCTTGAGTGAAATACGTTATTGGATAATAGTACATCATTATAAACTTACAATTCTTTAACGGGAATTCGTGTGAGTTATATTGTACTTTCTTATTAGCGTATATAGTATAATTATTTAGTCATACTCACTTGAGTTATAATCATAGTGTTGATTATACGAGTGGGTTGTAATTTTTGTAATCCGTAGAAGTCTAAAAATTATTAATCGAGAAATAGTGGACGTAGGTTTCAACGTGTGAAACTGAACCACTTCAAAAATCGTGTGCCTCTCTCATATCTCTTTACTTTTCGTTATTTCGTTATTTGCGCTTACTTTGATTAATTAATTATTTGATTTTAATTCATAAGATCAAATAATTAATTACATATCATATAAATCGAAAAAGTGGGGCTAGTTTTTAATACTCAATTCACCCCCCCTCTTTCGTATTCGATCAATAGACTCTACAATTGGTATCAGAGCCTCGTGCTCTTGATTGCCTTACAGCAAGGAGTCTGATCCATTTATCTTTTTATTTTTATTTATTTTCCGCTGCATTTAATTTTATTTTAATGGATTCCAAACATCTGAAGTGTCCCGTATTCGATGGGAAGAACTACAGTTTATGGAAAAATATGATGACCCATTTCATAAAGGGTAACGATTGGGAGTGTTGGCTAATCATTAAGAATGGTCCTAATAAGATCATGCTTGGAACAGCCACTGGCACTCTTCTATCGAAAAGAAAGAAGATGACTATGTTGAGGCATATTATAAGAAAGCTGAGAAAAATTCAAAGGCTATTAGTCTGTTGCAAAACGGCATGACCCATACTGAATTTGATCGTTTCTCATCTAGTTCTACTGCCAAGGAAATATGGGATGGTCTTGAGTTAGCTTATGAGGGGACAACCGTTGTCAAAAAGCAACGTATTGCACTACTTATGCGAAAATACGAACTGTTCTCCATGGAACAAAATGAATCGCTTGACAGCATGTCCACTCGCTTCTCCAGTATCATTAATGAATTGAAAAATCTTGGAAAAACTTTTGACTCCGAGGAAATTGCCAGAAAGATCCTTAGAAGTCTATCTAAACGATGGAGACCTAAGGTGACGGTAATTGAGGAATGTAAAGACCTATCTGACCTATCTTATCAAGAGCTACTTGGAACCCTAATGGCTCACAAGATTACTCTTGATGAAGATGAGGCAAATGATAGTAATAGCAAGAAAGTGGCTCTACAAGCCGAATCTAGTGAAAGACATGATTCGGATCTTGAAGATGAAACAGTGTTATTTGTTAGACGCTTTAAGAAAAAATTCTTTAACAAACCACAAGGGAAAACGTTTAACAATAACACTAATAAATCTTACAAAAAGCCAATTGAGTCAAAAGGGTCTCTTTCAAGTCGTGGTTGCTTCAAATGTGGGGATAATGATCACATGATCAAAGATTGCCCCACATGGAAGAAAGTCAAAGACAAAAATCAACGAGACAAAACCAAGAAGGAATTCAAGCAAGTAATGATGGCTTATTGCTGGGGAGATCTCGACACAGAGGACGACGAATCAGAAGAAGATGAAGTCGCCAACTTGTGTCTAAGCAACGTCAGTCTTGACCTAATTTCTGACAGTGACAATGAAAGCGAATCCGAGATGTGTCTTGTTGGCAACTCAGATTCAGAACCAGATTCAGAAGATGAAGAAGAGGTTAGTCATCTTGAACTTAAAAAGCAAGTTAAGAATTTATCTAAGAAGTCTTTAATTAAGTATTTTGAAGAAGCCTTAGATCATTGTCATGAGCAGAGTCTAGAATTGAAAGATCTTAAAGAACAAATCCTTGACATTGCTGAGGAAAACCAACTTCTTAAGGCAACTTCAGCTATAACTTCAGACAAGACAAATGTTGAGAAAGAAGCTCTTGAGTCTAAAGTTATAGCTAATGAAGCTATAATCTCAGAGTTAAAGCTCAACATTAAGCATCTTCAAGCCAAAGTTTTAAATCGAAAATAATTAATTACATATCATATAAATCGAAAAAGTGGGGCTAGTTTTCAATATTCAATTCACCCCCCCTCTTTCGTATTGGATCAATAGACTCTACAATACTCCAAGGCAAGAAATAGATATGCAAAATACGCAATACTAAACGATTCATACCAAGCAAAATAAAATATCAAATGTCAATAAAAAACTACAAACCACAATATTAAGTGTTAAATGCCAAATAGGCCGAATAGGATAGTGTATAAAGCCAAAAATGGGCCGAATGGAATAAGTAGTGTAAAGAACAAACAAGGTAAGACTAGAAATTCAAGGCAAATCCGGTTGGCGAATGACGTTGGGGTCAATGTAGTCGGGTCGGGTACGGTACTCAAGAGTAGAAAGGCGATCAAAGCACTTCTTCACATGATTAGCTTGGGCGGTGAGGCATAAATCAAAGTTCCGAACCTTCAAAGAGAGAGCCTCCGTCGCATCATAAATAGTGTGCATACCTTCGCGCATTTCCGAACCACTCTTCACTAACGCACCTCCTTGGCTAACCAAGAATTGCATCCGATCCCGTTGCCTAAACATCTCTTGTCGAATATCGACAACATTCCTCTCAATTTTTGCTAGGCAACCATCAACTCCCGTCATCCAACTCCGCAACTCACCATTCACACTCGACCCTGCATGGTCACGGGTGGAGCTAGAGTTTCCCATTGCTACGGTTTTGATCACCTTGTCAACAACCGCATCAATTTTCTTGTCTTGCGCATCAAGGCGCTCCATTACCTTACCCATAAACACCTCCAATTTTGAGTCAATCCCCGAAAAATCAGCCACATTCGGTTTCACAACAACCGAACCACCTTTTGACATAAAAACCAATTCCGGACCAAAAGCCTCCAATTTCATGAATTTCAAAAACGTATCACACATATCATCTTTCAAAGTAACACCATAACTACCCGGGTCAACAACCTCCTTTGCCTCAAGAACCCGAGACACCCACATCCCATATGGTAAGTCAAGGGTCGAATAAGTTTTATCTTCGGTTACCGAAAAAGCAGTTTGAGAAATTCTAGAAAAGACAAGGAAGGCAATGTTGACACGGTTACCTTCCAACCAATTTTTAACCACCATCATCTCATAGCAAGCAATTTTATCCCGTCCACCCCGACGCGGGACCACCGTGTTCCACAGAAAATTCAACAAAAACTTTAATTTTGGGGACAAATTTCCCGCCAACACACAACTAGACAATGTAGCCCCATCATCAAAATACCTCTTAACCTCCAACTTAGCCGGGTCCGACAGTTCGTCCCATGACGTACTCGGGTCGATTTTGATTCCATCATCAGGAACCAAAAACAGAGTACAAAAATCGTCAATGGTGACGGAAACTGCACGACCATTCACCACGGCATTCAAAACTCCAGATTTCAAAGACACAGAAGCATAAAACTCAATTACCTCAATTGGATAAATCGGTCCTGAAAACCGAGACACGTTCTCCCACTCTTGAAAGTTCAGGAAATCATTAAAGAATCCCAAAGCTTCTTATTTTTCACACCATGCCTTCGGGAAACTACGACCTCCATGAATACCGTATTTAGCAACCCGGTTAACTAACTTTCGTTCATCCTTTGTTAAACGAAGCTTGTCAAGTCCGGATGCCGTTTCTTTAGGTGAGAACTTGCGAAACAGGGGCCGTGTAGTTGCCTCGATTTTCGTGTTGTCTTGGTCCTTGGTAGCTTCATCTTGTACCCTATTCTTTCCCTTATTTAATCTATGCCTTTTAGTACCCTCAAGAACCAAATCCGACTCGGTTTGGGTCAAATTGGGTGATTTTTGTTTTGGTTTAGGAGAGAGATTAAAGGGAATACAAGGTTTTGGAATTTTGGAGGTTGGGGTGTTGGTATTTTTGGACCTTGTGGAAGCCATTGTTGTGAGCTTGAAGTTGTAGTTTGTTTTCTGTTTTTGTTTTGATGTTGTTGTGTCGTGTAGAAGAAGAGAAAGATGGAGTTGGTGATGTGTTTTGATTGTGATAGTGATATGTAATTATGAAGGGTAGTGTTGGGGTTTGGGGTATGTATAGTAGCACGTGTAGGTGCCGGCTTTTGAGCCTCTTTTTTTAAAATATCTAATATTAAACACAAATATACTAGCAATGGAATACGCGGACACAGTCATACAATCTCGTCTTATTCTAACCAGTCACGCAGGTTCACAAAATAAATATGACAAATTTAATTGCTACCGATTAAACCAATTTCCAACCGCAAAATCTCAAAACGTCTTCTTGCTAACGCCTTTGTTAAAATGTCAGCCCACTGATTTTCAGTACTACAAAATTCGAGTTTAATGTTGCCCTTTTATACATGGTCACATAAAAAATGATGTCTAATATCTATATGCTTAGTACGAGAATGTTGAGCTGGATTTTTAGAAATAACAATAGCACTCGTATTATCACAAAATACAGGCATACAACAGCCATTAACACCATAATCACATAGTTGTTGCTTTAACCAAAGTAGTTGAGAACATACCAGTCCTGCAGCGATTTATTCGGCTTCAGCAGTAGATAAAGCAACCAAATTTTGCTTCTTTGAGCCCCAAGTTATTATGCATGGTCCAACAAACGTAGCGAATCCAGAGTTACTTTTTCTATCTAAAGAACATCCTGCATAATCTACATCTGAATATCCTACTAGATCGAAATTACACTCAAGTGGATACCACAAATATAAGTTAGATGTACCAATTAAATATCTCAAGATAAGTTTAACTGCAATCATATGTGACTCTTTAGGACAAGATTGAAATCTAGCACATACACACACGCTAAACATAATGTCAGGTCTACTTGTAGGTAAATATAATAAAGAACCAATCATACCTCGATATGTAGTTTCATCGACACAATTACCACTTTCGTCTAAGGTCAACTTTTTACCAGTTACCATAGGTGTGTCCATTGGATTAGCGTTCTCCATACCAAATTTTCTGATTAGCTCCTTGACATATTTTTGTTGGTAAATCTTTATTCCTTCTTTAGTTTGTTGAATTTGCAATCCTAGGAAGAATTTCAATTCTCCCATCATGCTCAATTCAAACTCTGAGGTCATTAGATCTGAAAAATACTTGCACAATTTCTTGTTAGTAATACCAAAAATAATAACGTCTACATAAATTTGAGCAACAAGTAAATCAAAACCATCAGATTTTAGAAATAGGGTTTTGTCGACATATCCTCTTTTAAAATTGTTTTGCAATAAAAATTTTGACAGTCTGTCGTACCAAGCCCTAGGCGCTTGTTTCAAACCATATAAAGCTTTATCGAGTTTAAAATCATGGTTTTGAAATTTGCTATTCAAAAATCCGGGAGGTCGTTCAACAAAAACCTCTTCTTCCAAATATCCGTTAAGAAAAGCAGTCTTAACGTCCATTTGGTACAGTTTCATTCCTTTATGAGCTGCGAATGCGATAAGCAAGCGAATAGCTTCAAGTCTTGCTACTGGTGCAAATGTCTCGTCATAATTAATCCCTTCTTCTTGATTATATCCTTGAACGACCAATCGAGCCTTGTTACGAACTATAACTCCTGAATCATCCAATTTATTTCTGAATACCCATCGAGTACCGATCAAAGTTCGATTATTAGGTCGTGGCACTAAATGCCAAACTTTATTACGTTCGAACTATTGAAGCTCCTCTTGCATTGCTACAATCCAGTCGGATTCTGCAAGCGCTTCTTTGATGTTGGTAGGCTCTAAGGTAGACAGAAAAGAATAGAATTAACAAAATTTATTTAATGTTCGCCTAGTTTGAACTCCCTTATTCAAACTTGCTAGGATACTATCCATAGGATGAGAACTCTTATATTTCCATTTCTTAGAGTTCCTAGGCTCATCATGTAACAACCCGAAAAGTACCCTATTTTTCTAGTGAAAATATTTTACGGATACTTTTCAGCAAACTTAAGTTTTAAAATAGGATTTATTGTTTCGAGTCGTATTTGGAAATTCCGAGTTCGTATTTGGAATTTCTGGGAGATTCCATGAGAATTCCGTTTTTAAGTCAACTTTGACTTTCGTTGACTTTTTCCGACTCGCCTTGTAATTTTGAAGACCGAAATTTTATTTAAAAAAATAATATTTTTAATTTATTTTTATTAAGATTTATTTGGATTTATGATAATTTAATATAATTATTTTGAATTTATTCGGAATTAAAGAATAACTTTTACGGTTTAAACCCGAACGTCATTTAACTATTCCCGAGTCATCTTAAATCCCGAAACAAACCCGAAACCCGACTTTGGCATGAGTCACACGCCCCATGTCATCTTTTTCCACTCACTTTGGATATTTTCATTCTTTCGATTAAACTAATACGAATATCTAAGATATTTGTTGCTTTATCGATCCGTCAACGAAAATTACGCAAATCGCTCAAAAACAGATCCGACTACTACCTAAACCACACGGCACTCCCACCCTCTCATAGGACATGATATTTTCCTTTCTTTTGATTACAATAACATAATATAAAGATATTTGGTTTAATTAAATTAATATCTAATTATATCTAATCAATTACCGTAATACAATTATTAAACCCGAGTCAATTCCGTAACAACAATTTCGAAACCCGACTCATTAATTCTTCTATAACTACACGGCCAACCACCCTCCATTACTCACTAACTACCTTTTCATGTTACAATAAATCAACTTAAGATCTAATTAGTCGTTCTTCATCGTTCTTCGTCGTTCTTCATCGTTCTTCGTCGTTCTTGAGCAAAATCATCATAAAACCTTCATTTCTTATTCAAATCCGTCCTAACTTATATTTCTAGAATCTCCTCTTCGCTCTCCGTCTTCAAGTACGGTTTATTTTCAATTCCGGCAAGATCGTTTTCAACACTTTAATTATGGAAAATCAAGTTTTAATACTAACAATATTATTCTTGTCATTTCTTATAGGGGAAGATTTTGAAGACGAGTTTGGTGACTCGTATATTTTGGGTGAAGATTAGTAGACGGGTTTATACTTCTTAATTTTTTTGGTGCTAATTGATTTTGCTAGCTAAGGTAACAATTCCGATTTACTCGACGAATTAATGTCACAAATCTTTTGTTCTTTTGTTTTTGGTTCCTCCTTTGTATCTTTTGTTTTTGTTCATGTTATTGTTATTTATGGTTTTTGGTAGTAACATGATAAGTTGTCATTTTATTATGTTGTATGAATTTTTGGCATGTTTAGTGTTCTTGACATATTTTTATGATTTGTTCATAATCATGATTTTTGTATGGATGGTTGTTAAAATGGTTGTTTGATAATTAAAACATGTTGGAATTAATTTGGTGTTTGTTGTTGATTGAACCGTGTATGATGGCTGGAAAAACCAGCCCAAACCAGCCCCAAACCAGGCCGGTTCAGGCCGGTTCAGGCCCGGTCCAGGCCGGTCTGGATTGGTCCGGATTGGGTCCGTTGGTTTTGTGTCGATGTTTGATTGTTTTGTTGTTGTTTTGACGGGTTTTAAATATGTTAAGCATGCGGGAAAATATTAAGAAACAGTTTTAGAATTTTTAATCAAAACAGCCCAAACCAGGCCCGTGGGCCCAGTCCAGGTCCGGTTTGGTCTCGGCCCAAATCAGCCCGTGGGTCCCTTCATTGGACTTGTGACGGTTTTTGAGTTTAGTGTTATTTTATCGTGTTTTGTAATATTTAGCAAGTGGGAAATGTTAATAAGTAAAATATTTAATTAAAAAGGTTTTTCATAAAATTATTATTTCTCACATGTTAGAAATTATAATACGAGATTATAGTTTAATTTGCTATCCTTTAAGTCAAACGGGTTTTTCGTAAGAGTTAATATTTCACATGTTAGAAGTTTTAATAAAATAAACATGTAATGAATATGATGATTTTTATGTTAAAGTCTAATTGGTAAAGACTCTGTTTCTAGCCGGTTTGACCAAACGGGTTTGGTCAAACTAAGATCTAGTCAGCCCCGTTTTGACTGACGACCCGTCGCGGGACTCGGGTCGGGGATTTGTCTTCAAGTAAGGTTGTATTTAATTAATGAATTAGCCTTAGTAGATATGAGGCGATATGATATTTGATTATGATTTATATGCAATTAGTCACATGATAGGATGTTTTTCCCGTGACTGTTTGATTATATGGTTGGTGTCGTGTTGACTAAGTACCCATAGAGAATTATGAGTATATGGCGTCTTGACCATTTAATTCTAAATGAGTATCTTGGACCATGACATTGATAGGCCTTACTATCTTTAACGAGCATATGGAGTTTACCGCTTGATAGCTTTTGTGTTCCCGGCTTGGTGGATCCCCAAGTCGGGGCATGGCTGCCATTGTTTCCACTTTTGGGAATGGAGCCAGTTTTAGTACTAGCCAACCCTTTGGTGGATCTCCTTAGGGGTACTCATGTGATTGTATCATGGGTCTTGGATGCGATGGATCTTCGCATTTCTCTGGGTCTGCGCAGTCTAGGTTTAGGGTTGAGTTGTATCTTGGCCATGTTACTGGAGTAACCTCTGAGCTAAGATATATGCTTTGGATCTGGGCCATGTTATTGGTGTAACCGCTGAGCCCAGCTGTGTGCTTGGTATTTTGGCCATGTCATCCGGGGTGACCGCTGAGCCTTAATATTTAAGTATATCCTACCTCGTGGTATAGACTCGAGTTACAGAAGTCTTCTATTGACTGTGCTAAGAACTTGTGCCTGTTTGTAGACGGAGTGGTCTTTCATGTTTGATGATTCTATGAGCTTTAGAAGGTGAGATGCAAGCCGGCTAAGGTTGATAGAGTTTGGATTACCGATTGTTAACTGATTCACATGATTACGTGTTGATTAGGGTTTGAGTGTATCATGGCCATGTTACAGGGTAACCTCTGAGCTAGCATACCATCTTCCCTACCTCTTGTTATAGTTTATTATCGGATTCACATGATAGCTTTCGCATGATAGGTTATATGTTAGTTAATTGTTTCATAACATGAAAAGCATATCATATATGTTTAAGGTTTTGTATTTTCTATATACATTGCTTTGATGTTATTCATGTTTCATTAAACTCGACATTTCGTGGCTGGGAGAACTCGGGGTTACTCCCCACTGACTGTGGCTTCCGTGTTTATATTTAATGCGGTCGAACAGGTGGTGTTGCATATTTGGGGTACATGGACGAGCTAGCGAGTGAAGTATTTACCTTGGACCTATATTCGGTTCTTAGATTGTATATTATTATACACTCTTTTATTTCAGTATTTATACGGGAGATATGTCTCCCGCCTTGTACAATTCTTATGTATAATAGTATTTTCCTTTTGTTATGACCCTTTTTATTTATGACACCTTTGTTTATCTATTTAAATTATTTCTTTTTCTTTCCGCAAATTTGAGGGTGTTACATTCTAGATATTGCAAAAGAGGTCTATCATGTAGAAAACAAGAGGCTTAAAACATGTGAACCTAATCAAATATACATTTGACATTGTCGTTTAGGACACATAAACGAACGACGCATAAAGAGACTTGTTTCATCTAAAGTACTCAAACCATCCGGTTACGAATCTTATGGTGTATGCGAATCTTGTCTTCTAGGCAAGATGACTCGTGCTCCTTTTACGGGAAAAGGGACACGAGTAAGTGAAGTATTAAGCCTTATACATACGGATGTGTGTGACCCAATGACTCTCCAAGCTAGAGGTGGTTATCACTACTTCATTACTTTTACCGACGACTTGAGTAGATATGGGTATGTCTACTTGATGAGGCACAAAAGTGATGCTTTTGAAAAGTTCAAAGAATTTCAACATGAAGTAGAAAACTAATTGAATAAAAAGATTAAAGCCATACGATCCAATCGTGGTGGTGAATAATTGAACAATGAATTTGATTCATACCTAACGGATTGTGGTATAGTATCACAATGGACTCCTCCTGGCACACCTCAATTAAATGGTGTGGCCGAAAGGAGAAATCGAACTTTATTAGATATGGTTTGATCTATGATGAGTCTAACATAGCTTCCTGATTATTTTTGGGGTTTCGCTATCTTATCTGCAATATTCTCACTAAATCGAAGCCCGACTAAAGGGGCAAACAAGACTCCATATGAGATAAGGACAGGGAAAGTCCCTTATTTGTCGTTCATGAGAATTTGGGGATGCGAGGCGTTTGTTGAGAATAAGTCTAACGATAAACTCGCACCGAAATCCGACAAATGTCTATTTTTAGGATATCCAAGGGAAACACGTGGTTATTACTTCAACAATAAACACGAGGACAAAGTGTTTGTGTCTCGTGATGCAGTCTTTTTAGAAAAAAAATTTATTTCTAAAAGACAGAGTGGGAGAAAATTTGAAATTGACGAAGTCCAAGAGCCACAAACCGAAAAGGAGGTAGAGGAAAAGAGGAAAACGTTCCCTCTTCGTCTAATGCGGTCATAATTCCTTCGGAACTTAGGAAGTCCAGCAGAATTAGTCATCAACCTCATAGATACCATGGTATTATAGAGGAAGGTGGTGACTACAATGTATTACTTTTGAAAGTAACAAACCTACTACCTACAAAGCAGCCATTTCTAGTCCCAACTCAAAGCTATGGCTAGTTGCTATGCAATCCAAAATGGATTCTATGTACGAAAATCAAGTATGGGACTTGGTTAATTTACCTAAGGAGGTAAGACCTTATCAGTGTAAGTGGATCTGTAAGATCAAAAGCGACATAGATGAACATAATGATGTTTAAAAAGCTAGATTGGTGGTAAAAGGTTTCACCCAAGTTCATGGTCTTCACTATGACGAAACCTTCTCCCTAGTCGCCATGCTTCGGCCCATATGGATTATCTTAGCGGTTGCCGCATTTCATAATTATAAGATTTGGCAAATGGATGTCAAAACGGCCTTTTTGAATGAGATTCTAGAAGAGGAAGTGTACATGACAGAACCTGAAGGTTTTGTGGATCCATCAAACCCTAAGTAGGTGTACAAACTTAAGAGATCCATCTATGGTCTTAAACAAGCATCCATGAGTTAGAATCATCGTTTCGATCATGTAATTAAACAAAATGGTTTCACTCAAAGTGTCGAGGAACCATGTTTATACATGAAGATTAGTGGGAGTAAGTTAACCTTTCTAGTCCTGTATGTAGATGACATACTACTCATTGGAAATGATATACCAATGCTCACTTCTATAAAGAAGTGGCTTGTGATTCATTTCCAAATGAAAGACTTAGGAGAGGCCCAGCGCATCTTAGATATCCGGATCTATAGGGATAGATCTAGAAGGATACTAGCATTAAGTCAAGAAACATATATTGATAAAATTCTTGATCGGTTCAACATGAAAGACTTTAAGAGAGGATTTCTTCCAATGGGTAGTTGGATCACTTTGAGCAAGTCAGAGTGCCCCACCAAACCCGAGGAGATTGAGCACATGAAATTGATCCCTTACGCATCCGCTGTTGGATCAATCATGTATGCTATGATGTGCACTCGTCCTGATGTTGCATATGCTTTGAGCATGACAAGTCGTTACCAAGCCAATCCAGGTGAGAGTCACTGGATAACCGTAAAGAACATCCTTAAGTACTTGAGAAGGACTAAGGATTCGTTCTTAGTGTTTGGAGGTGAGACTGAGTTGCGTGTAAAGGGTTACACGGACGCCAGTTTCCAGACGGATAGGGATGATATGAAATCCCAATCCGGCTATGTTTATATGATGAATGGAGGAGTTGTTTGCTGGAAGAGTTTCAAGCAAAGCGTTATAGCGGATTCTACAACAGAAGCAGAGCCCAGGTCTAGTAATAAGTCTAGACATGTACTTAGGAAATATCATGTAATTAGAGATTACGTGGATAAAAAGGAAATTGACATTTGTAATGTTGGGACATATGATCACATTCTGATGCTTTAACCACGCCTTTATCAAAGGCTAAGCATGATGGTCATGTCGGCTTAATGGGATTGAGACGAGTACCAGAATTTCTTGAGATTATGTAATATGTAATAATTGAATGTTGTATTAATTATTTCATATATGATAACTGCATTCATTAATCGAGTTTTATTATAAACTATTTTATTTAGTTTGACTAAATTTAATACTTTGTTTATCCGAATAGATTTTAAGACAATGTTAGACCCTATTCAAGTGAATAGTACGAACTTAGTATTTTGTCCCTAGTCACTCAATGTGGTGACGTCTTGAAGTGGCTAGATTGTAAGTCGATCGATGGTTGGTTCAGCACCATGGGGTCATGGAGATGCTTGGTGATTACATAGACATACTGTATGACACTCTGTCGGACATTGACTTTTGTAGAGACCCTTAAATCAATTAATTGATGCCTGGTCGTGGCAAGGTCTTCTATCTTATTCCTATGAGTCGATTCTTTTGACTGGTGACCGTCTAACTGAGTCGGTGCAGTTTTTGATTGGCTTTGGTTGGTGTTTTTGGTCGTGCCGTGAAAGGAGGCCGATGGACATCTTCTGGGTCTTGGTGATCTACATCATACAGAGTAGATGAGTCAACATGAATTTTCCACCCACGTTGGGTACAAACATCTTCAGGCCACTCAAGGAGTAGTTACTGTAAATGCGTGGCCACGCTCGGAAAAGGATCAATGGTAGAATTTCCGGTCAGAAAGTTACTCTCCATATCGAGAAAAGCACTCTAGATATAATCAATCGCAAGTGCGACCTGAAAGACACCTTGCGTTGAGTGGGAGATGTGATAAAGAGACAAGAGAATTGGTGACGCACACTTGTGTCAGACAAGTGGGAGAATGTTGGAGTAGGTGTCCTCCACAATAGTGCGCCATATAATAAATCTCATTAAGATATATAATTGGGATACTTATTGACTATATATATGATTAGTCAGTTGATTAATGTAAATCAATAACGGTTGTCTGACTAGAGTTTGATGTTATTATTGTATGAGAGCGGTAATCAACTGATCCCTTTCGGTCACACCCATATGATGAAACCCAAGTAGTAGAACTAATTATTTATATATGATACAGTTAATTAGCACATTACATATATTTGATATGTACGTTTAGTTATGAGAGTGAATTGTTAGAAATTGAGTTTGGAACTCAAATTCAAATAAGTTTATTATTCAATTATACGATAATTGACTAATAAATTTATATCTTATTTTAATATGATTAAATAAGATCTAGTTTAGTAATTAATAGTTAGTTTACTAAATTAGTTGAGGTTTTATATATATTTGAGGTAGAGGTAATTAGTTAATTATATTTACAAGAAATTGTAAAATAAATTAACTAAGCATCATGGGAACCATTATATATTGATATAATGATAAAATATAACTTAAAAGTTAAGTACATATTGTTTATTAATTTGTGTCATATAATTGTTATATGATCAAATTAACACTTAATTATTCAAGATAATTAAGCATATGATTAATAAGTATTTGTGGGACAAATATCAAAAATCAAAATTGACCATAATGAGCCACATGTGGCCGGTTAAGGTAGTAGTGGAGCATAATGATTGTTGCTGTATCTTATGCTCAAATAATCCAAGTGAAAGTGACACTACATAATGCTTATACATCCTAACACACTACCATTTTGCATGTGAATAAATTATCAAAATAAGAGGCCATATGAGACTTGTGAGGACCGGCCAAAGTGCCTATAAAATGGACAATAGTTGATCATTTTTCATAACTTCATTTTGTGCTTTATTCACACATCTCTCTAAAATCTCATCCTCTCACTAAACTCTCAACATACTAATATGTACTAAGTATTACTAGTGTAGTAATATATTCTAATATTAGTAGTATTATATTTATCTTATTATCTAGTTAATAATAAGTTTAGATTATTTGGTTTCATCTTGGTGCAACTAAGAGGAGGTCTTCTACTTGGAGATTATTGAAGGATCATCTTTTATTATAGCTCAAGAACAATAAGAAAGAGTTCTTATTGTGCCCATTTTATTTCCATCTCAATGTGAGAAAATTTCTTCTTTTACATAATGTCTTTATATTTGCATGCATGTTACGTAGATAATTAAACACTAAATTAATAAGTAATTTAGTAACAAATTAGAGGATTCTAATTAGGGTCTATGAACTTTCACCTATCACTAAAACGCAACTTAATTAATCTTGTTTCGTCAACATGTAAGTCTGAGGGTGTATAATCCCATCTTTTATTTTGTATCTTGTATCATGTAAGTTTCATGTTGGATTTATGCTCAAATCTTTCCAAAACCTTTATTAGTTTTTATTTTATTTCTTATAAATCGTCTTTTAATCTAATTTCATATTTAGATAGTTTGTCTTGGCTTAGATCTCTAATAATCAATATTAGTGGATTTTGTTGTCTTTTAGATGAAATCGTGTCTTTTAGGGTTTGATCTATTCCTATCTAGTCTCTAGATCCGTCTTTGATATAATTTAGAGTATGGTTAATTAATTAAATCACTTCAATTCAACTTATAGATCAATAATAAACCGTAAATTCACCAACGAACGATAACTAAGTGCAATTCTGACTTCACAACTAGAAACCAACTCAGGAACAAACGCATAGAGTGGTGCGTTTCTTCCAGAGGACGTAGCCACTGTTGCGCCTGTTCTGAGCTGATTTATGTCCCTGAACTTCCTGATTTGCTTCGACGTAGTTTAGTTACTAATTAATCGACTATTAATCCTAATATCGCTGCTAATCCGTCTTTTAATATTTTATTCTTTCCCTTTTCTTTGAATCTTTCTTTTGGGTATATTTTTCCGACATATATCCCGAGATCCGTTGTAATCTTTGTAATTCTTTTATAGTTTTATTTAATCATTGTATCGTATGATTTAATTGTCTTCTCCCATGTAATTCAATCCTAAAATTCCTATTTCGACTCAATTGATTGCTAAACTACATGTTCAACCGACATAGTTCTATTCACATGCTAGGATTAAATTGTGGATGTTGCATTGCATGCATATAACCGACAACATATCGAGTACAGAAGAGTTTCCCTAATCATTTCTCCATCCGTGGTTCCTCGTGCACCACGATTTAGAAAGGATCGCGAATCCGTGTATCATATTAAATATTAATTGTGATCTCCATGTTCATTAAGTAAACGATTGATATTCAAGATTTTTTAAACCTATGAGATTGAACATATAAACTCTTGAAGGGGAGTTTTTTTAAACTTAAGTGCAACCGGGGTTGGTTAACGAGTTATTCTCATTGTAAGGGGTTTAGTAAGTTTGAGTAAATTTCTAAATAAACAATAAAAACCGTAGGTTTAAGAGTAGAAGTTTAACCATTTTAAAAATATTGTCTTGTTTGTTCATTTATTTTCACGTTTGTTCTCTTTATCAATTTATCGTATATCTCGCTACCTTAGCTGTGTCACAGTTCATCATACCGTGACTCAGAACTGCCGATTACTTATTTGCCAACTTAACATCAATTAAGTTTAATTTCTCAAGTCCTTCACCTAATTGTTCTTACTTGTGTTATCAAATACCTAAGAAAATAATAAAACTTTTAAAAGTACACCTATTCCACCCTTCCCCTCTTAGGTGTTAATCATTCTTAACTTTTTATGAATAAATAAGATGTGGAGAAGTAAAAAATAATATTAAGAGGGTCATAAATAAGATGTGGAGAAGTAAACAAGAGGCTCTAAATTTGAAGATGCTCATTGAAACCAGCAAAGGCTCAACAATGTTTAATGCTTATGCCTGACAATTAAATCAAGCCCAAACATAGGCGTAGGTCTAATAGAGCGACAACCCAACAAAGGTCAGCAAAATGGTACTATTCATTTGAATTATAGTTGTTCATGGGTCGTCCCACCCATTAAGCCCGGCCCGTCCGAGATGCTTTTTAGCGAGCTTGGACAAATATTTTTTTGATCCTAAATATTAAGAGGGCGGGTCATGCCTAGAGTAGGCAGTGGGCCGTGCCGTGCCGGCCCGCGCCCAGGCCCGTCGTGCCAGCCCCAAATTTTGGCCCGGTCCAGGCACGGTCCGTCGGTCCACAGGGCCGTGCCGTGCCGGCCCGACCACCTCTACCAGCTGCCGCAGCCCGACCATTGGCCCGGAAAATCTGGCCCGTACCGTGCCTGGCGCATGGGCTCGGTCGTGCGTGACCCGGGCCGGCCCATGTATTTTTTTTTTAAAAGTTGATTTTTTAAATAAATAGTTATGAATAATAAATATTAATAATGATTTTAATATACGGAGTATAATTTATTAGTTACATAACTAATAATGTGCATTCAACTAAATATTAATGTACTTATTATAAATTTAGATGAGACAATCGTTAAAATAAGTACCTCAATCTTTTATTATAAAACGATGAAACAAATCAACAATGATTAGTCTTTTAAAAAAACATCTAATGTTACATAAAAATAAGATTTTAACCGGAATGTTGTTGAATATAAGTACCTCGTGCCGTTCCACCGTGCCAGGCCCACCGTGCCTGGTTCGGGCCGTGCCACCCCGTGCTCGGGCCGTGCGGTGCCTTGGCACGGGAAATTTGCATTTTTCCGCGCCGTGGCCCGCATAACTGTCCGTCGTGCCGTACTCGGGCCGGTCCACACTTTTCCCCGGACTCGTGCCGGACCCGTGACGCCTGCCGTGTCGGGCGCCCGCCAGCCAACTCTAGTCATGCCCGGCCTGCCAAGTTAAATGCGCGGGTATGGACAATAAGAAAAGCTCGTAGTTCGGCCCGTTAGACCCATTTACTATTTAAATATTTTTCTTTTTACACTTAAAAATGACTTTTTTTTTAAAAGAGAAGCTTAATAATTTTCTAGAGACGTAAAACACTATAATATAATAATAATAATAATATGTAAAACATAATACATAATCTATAATGGTTAAAATAAAACGAAAAATATTTATATATTTTAATTAATAAAACTGTAAATTAAAAAAATGTTCATACCATAATGATATAAACTATGACAATTGTTTGATGGATTATAATCAATTATGTTCATTATTACTATATTAAGGATTAATTGTTGAAAACAATCTTTAATGTTCAACTTTTTAAAACTTATACCTTATCAAAAAAATTCAAAGCTTAATACCTTTAACCGACATTCTAACATATTTTGGTACCTTAAGTGACTTCCTAGAAAAAAAATTGGAATATTCCGTCAACTTTTTAAATTTTCCTCCAAAATTCTGATCAATTCCCCATTATACCCCTACTCTTTTTTCACCCTCATCCCTCTTATAACTTTTACATGCCATTTTATTGTTCTAACTCTATCTCCATTTGAGATTTTGAGTCCACTCTCTCATTTCTATATTTCATCTTCTTCACTCTCTTCCCAGCCCCACCTCTTCTTATGGTAATTATTTTTCTTTCATTTGTTAGCTTTCCGTCTTTCTCTTTTACATTCTTTATGTACTTTTTGTATATGAAGAGTCAAGGGCGAGACCATCTAAGAGGGGTAGGGGGTGAATTTGGTGTCTATTTAAAAATTCAAGCTTAATTAAAAACTTCTTTTAAACTCTTTGGTCACTTAGACAAAGCTTAGATGAAAGGAAAAGTTGATACTTAGAACTAGAAAGTAAGAAGTATACAACAACGATTCAGCAAGCATAAGTCACAGTGGAATCAACAGTTGATTCAGAGTGCAACGGAAATATAAAAACGAAATAGACAAAACTCAAGGATGTTTTTTTAAATTGGTGGGAAGAACGCAAGATCAAGATGTTCAAAGCTAGAGCATAAGCATCTAAGGACCTTAAGAGACTAAAGGTCTTGACAAGGAGCAATCTTAGGCAAAGACTCAAATCAAGGTTATGTCTTCCCCCTATTGGCATCATCGAAAAAGACGAGAACAAACATGAAATGACTAGAATAATATCAACCAACGTAAGAATTTAACAATCACACAAGCATATTATAGCAAAAGAAATATTTCAAACATCAAGTGCCAAAATACCAATTTGCTTAATACAACCCATCAAAATAAAGTGCCAAAACGGGCCCAATAGGATAGTTTTTAAAGAGGGCAAGGGGAGGAGTAATCAAGGGGCATGGCCATTGTTAACCACATTGGGGTTAACATAGCCTGGGAGGGTATAAAACTCGAGGGAATCCAATCAATCAAAGCATGATCGCATATGAGTAGCCTGGGCGGTGAGACAGATGTCGAAATTGACCACCTAACGAGTAAGAGCCTCCGTATAGCTTCATAAACAACCCGCATGTCCTCCCGCATCATCTTCCCATTCATAACCAACGAGCCCTCTTGACTTGCCAGATTAGCAAACCTGTCATGATGACGAAACACATCCTTGCGAATGTCCAATAGGTTGCGCTCCATTGATTGAAAGCGGCCATCAATACTCCTAATCCAAGAGACCACATCACCACTGACCCCACCAGTCCATACACTATTACCAACATCATTCCCCTGCTGAACTGCACCCAAAAACCGAGACTACATATGCCAACACCGAGGTCCGAGTCTCGAATTTCTCTTATATGTTGGACATAAACGCATCATGCTTTGTGTGCACTCTTTGCAGCACAGAGGAATTGTCCACAGGTATTTCTCTAGGTTCACCTTTAACCACAAACACCAACTCCGGTCCTATAGCACCAATACCCATTAATTTCAAAAATTTGTCACACAGACCATCCCGTGACAACAACCCATAACTCCTAGAATCAACAACCTTTTTAATATCTAAAAGACGAGATATCCACATACTATATGGAAGATAAACGGTAGCGGATGACTTGTCCTTGGTGACCGTCATACTTATTTGAAGGATGCGATGAAAAACAGTTAATAGAAGATGGATTTTCTTGGCCTCAAGCCACTGCCAAACAACTATCATCTCGTAACTAGAGACCTTACCCCCGACCACTTTTACTAGGTAAAATAGTGTTCCAAAGAAAATTAAAAAAGAATTTCATTTTAGGAGAGAAATTATTTGTGAACACATGACCAACCGACGACACACCCTCATCAAAATACCTTTTCACCACCATATTCTCCTCCTTAGTCACATTGTTCCACTCTTGACTCGGGTTAATTTCGATTCCATCATCAGGAACCTCAAACGCCGAGCAAAAGTCTGGAATAGAGACAACGACATCCTTACCATTAACCACGACATGCAATGACCCATTTTGAAAAGAAACAGAGGCGTAAAAACTGAATTACCTCAATTGGGTAGATGGGACTCAAAAACTAACATATTAGGGACCATCCTTGAAAATCCAAGAACTGATCAAAGAACCGAAAATCTTCTGACTTGTCATGCTACTCCTTGGGATAAACCGGCCGCCGTGAATCAAGTAGTTTTAACTCTGTTGACAAGAGTCCGTTCACTGTTAGTGAGACGAACTTTGTCAAACCCGGCTTCCATTGCATGAGGCATGGCTTCTTGGAACAGGGGCCTACTTATGCCGTCGCTGCCTCGAACCACCGGTACAGGTATATCGTCCTCATCCTCCTGATTGCTTTCCTTCCCTTTACCCTTGTCCACCTTGCGGCGTTTCCCAATATTGGCGTCCCCTCGAGAACCGGATGGAGTTTCGGTATGAGTGTCAGGGGGAGAAACAAAGGAAGGTTTGGGTGGGTAGGTTGGATGAGCGAGTCGTCCGGAGACGGGTCGAAGGGGTAGAGGGTTCGGAGTTCATGGTTGAGAAAGGGAGACAAGGAGTTGTGTGGGAAAGCAAAGAAGGAGAGAGAAAGAGAGCGTGAAGAGAGAGGGATGAAGGTTTTTGAAAGAGGTGGTGCATGATGATGATTGGAAGTGTTAATATTTATGGGTAATTATGAGAAGTGAAAGGGTAGGTTGAATAGGGTAGAGTAGACCGACTTGGAAAGATTCTTTTTCCTTATTTTTTTTGTAAATAAGAAAATAAGATAAAATCTAGGTTAGGTAAAGGAAATAAGATATAGCTAGATTTTAGGAAAGGGTAGATTTTGTGGAGTTTTGGTAAATGTAGGAAATCATTGGTTTATATTTAACAAAAGATAAATTGATAATTAGACGGAATATTCTAATGTTATAATATAAAGGTGTAACATGCATAAACTTGCAGCTGAAAATACGGACACAATCATATAATCTCATCCAAGTCTAGTCAATCATAGAGTGAAGAAAATATTATGACAAGTTTAATTGCCACCGATTAAACCAATTTCCAACCGTAAAGTCTCAAAACGTTCTCTAGCCAACACCTTAGTTAGAATATCTGCCAATTGTTATTCCGTACTACAAAATTCAAGTCGTATATTGCTCTTTTCTACATGGTCTCTAAGAAAGTTGTGTCGAATTTCTATGTGTTTTGTACCTGAGTGTTGTGCAGGATTTTTTAAAATAATTATTGCTCTCGTATTATCACATAAAATAGGAACACATCCAACATTCACACCGTAATCAAATAATTGTTGTTTAAGACAAAGTAATTGAGAGCATACCAAGGCTGCAACAATATATTCAACTTTTGTAGTAGATAAGGCAACCGAATTCTGTTTCTTTGACCACCAATAGATTATACAGGTCCAACAAACGTAGCTATGCCAGAAGTACTTTTTCTGTCAAGTGAACAACCTGCATAACCCGCATTTGAGTACCCTATGAGATCGAAGTTACATTCGAGAGGGTACCATAGATATAATTTAGATGTACCAATTAAATTCCTCAAAAATCTTTTAACTGCAACCATATGTGATTCTTTAGGGCACGATTGAAATTGAGCACAAACACACACACTAAAAATAATATCTGGTCTACTTGAATTTAAATAGAGAAGTGAGCCAATCATACCTCGATAACTCGTCTCATCGACAGACTTACCATCTTCATCTTTCGTTAGTTTTTTATCTGTGACCGTAGGAGTGGCCATAGGATGAGAGTTATCCATTCCAAATTTTTTGATTAGCTCTTTGATGTATTTTTGTTGGTGCATCATTACACCTTCTTTTGTTTGTTGGATTCATAGTCCAAGGAAGAACTTCTGTTCTCCCATCATGCTCATCTCAAATTCTGAGGTCACCAATTCTGAAAAATAATCACAAAGTTTATTATTAGTTGAGCCAAAAATAATATCATCAACGTAAATTTGTACAACTAATAAATATGAGCCCTTAGATTTTAGGAACAAGGTTTTATCGACAGATTCGCTTTTAAAATCGCTTTGTAGTAAGAATTTTGACAATCTGTCGTACTAAGTCCTTGGTGCTTGTTTCAAACCATACAAAGCTTTATCTAGGTTAAAAACATGGTCTTGAAACTTGTTATCCAAAAATCCGGGGGGTTGCTCAACAAAGACTTCTTCTTTCAAATATCTGTTAAGGAACGCGGTTTTAACGTCCATTTGAAATAATTTAAGTCCTTTGTGAGCTGCAAATGCTATTAAGAGTCTAATAGCCTCAAGTTGAGATGCGGGAATGAATGTTTCATCATAGTCAATCTCTTATTGTTGATTGTATCCTTGAACAACCAATCGAGCTTTTTTTTCGCACAATGAGTCCCATGTCATCTAGCTTGTTTCTGAACACCCATCTTGTTCCAATGACTGATCGTTCCTTTGGTATAGGAACCAAGTGCCAAACTTTGTTGCTTTCAAATTGTTGTAATTCCTCTTGCATAACAACGATCCAGTCTGGTTCGGTAAGGGTTTCCTTGATATTCTTAGGCTCTATCATAGAGAGGAAATAGTAAAAGGAACAAAAGCTGTTAAAAAACATTCGTGTTTGAACACCTTTTATTAAATTACCAATGATTGAGTCCATTGGATGAGAGTCCTTATATTTCCATTTCTTGGATGTCTCAGGCACTTCTTCATTTAAGTTTGAGATGTAGGCTTTACGTGGCTCGAAATTAAGGATAGTTCCCATTGAATCTGATCTTAGGGTTGTAGTTGAATTAGGTATAACCCTGGATTCACTACTATTGTCTGAATTTATGGTTATAGCATCATCACTCATAACCTTAGTAATCATTTCCTTATTTGGAGAAGAAGTTATAGTATCATCAAGTATAACCTCAGCTCTCTTTCCTTTATTTTTTGAAGCAATCTCAATCTCATCGGTTATGCCTTCGATTTCTTTTTCTTCCTCATCCAATTCTGGAGGATCATTCTTAGACAGTTGGAAGTCTGGTTTATTTACACCTTCATCATCATCCTGTATAGGCTTATCAAACATATAACTCTCATCAAATATGACATGTGCACTCTCTTCAATGCATAGAGTTTGTTTGTTAAAGACTTTATATGCCTGGCTATGATTAGAATAACCAATAAAAATTGCCTCGTCACTCCTAGGGTCACATTTACTTAGCTTATTTTTGCCATTGTTATGAACAAAGCAATTACTCCCAAAGCATTGCAAGTGGGATATATCAGGTTTTCGACCTCTGAGGAGTTCATAAGGATTTTTCTTTAAAATAGGTCTGATCATAACACGATTATGAATGTAGAAAGAAGTGCTAATGGCCTCAACCCAAAATTTACGAGGAAGACCACTACACAAAAGCATTGTTCGAGCCAAATCCTCTAAGGTTCTATTCATACGTTCAACTACACCATTTTGTTGTGGGGTTTGTGGTGCATAAAAGTTATGCCCTACACCATTTTCCCTACAATATTCAATGAAAGCATGATTGTCAAATTCGGAGCCATGATCCATACAAATAGAAACAAGATTGGACTTATATTTGTTTTGGACAAGTTTAATAAGACAAACAAACTCATCAAAAGTCTCATCGTTTTAAGTGTAAGAATATAGGCCAAACATACCTTGAGTAGTCATCAACAAGAACAAAGACATACCTGGATCCTCCTCTACTTCTTACCTTCATTGGACCACAAAGATCCATATGCACAAGTTCTAAGGCATGATTTGTGCTTACTACTCTCTTAGGTTTGAAAGATTACCTCGCATGCTTGCATCCGACACAAGTGTCACACGTCTTTTCTTGTTCAAACTTGATTTTGGGTAAACCTTCCACTAAGTCCCATCGTTTAAGCTTATTCAAAATAGGAGAGCTTATGTGACCAAATATTTTGTGCCATAAGCACATATTGTCTAAGGTTACTTTCATGCAAGTAAAAGAGTTAATAGGAATAGCATTCAAGTCAATCATATAAAAATTCCTTTTGCGATAACCTTCAAGTATCACTCTATTGGTACCTTCAATTATAATCAGATATGTGAATGAAAGACAGCCTTGTTTCCTTTATCGCATAATTGAGATATACTTAGTAGATTATGCTTGATGCCATCAACTAAATACACATCACTAATTGAATGAGAAGAAGATATACCAATCTTACCAACATCGATGACTTTTAATTTCTTATTGTCTCCGAAAGTGACCTTAACTCCATCAAGAGGTTCAAGTGAAAGAAATAGATTCTTATTTTCGGTGATGTGCCTTGAGCATCCAATATCAAGGTAACAAGAGTTATTTTCTTTCACAACTACCTCTAAGACAAGTTAAAGACATTTTTTAGGTACCCAAGCAAGGTTGGGTCCTTAAGTGTTAGTTACCCTAAATATCATGTCTTTTCTAACCCAAACTTGTCTTATGGTTCTTCTTTTAGGGATTGGTCTGATAGGAGGTGTCTTGGTCTTTTGGTGTTGTCTAGGTTCCCGAGATTGTTTCTTCTTGGGTAGTTGCCTTTCCTCAGGCAGGTTGGTTTTCTTCTTGTAAGCAAAACTCATATCGTAAAACCAACGATGTTCATTATTTATGACTTCTTCTACTAGGGGTTCATTATTAGGATACATGTCCTTTTTCTCTTGTATGTTACATGCTCTTAAAGTTCATGTTTTTATTCAAGTCTTTCGTGTGTTTAACACAGTTTTCAATGAGATGACCCGTATGACCACAACAATTACAAATAAGATACTCATGCAAATTGACATATTTTCTTTTTTCTGAATCACATCTAGATAGAGTATATTTGCATTTAGAGTGATCAGTACATCTGTAACATTCGTGACCTATGCCCATATTCATGTTATTGTCAGATTGTTCGGTTAAGAAATTTAAAACAGTGGTACTACCTTCCCACTTGTCATGGACTTTCCTAGCATGCAATAATAGTTCTTTAAGAGACTTGATTTCTTTTTTACACTCCAAATGGCCAGTCTCAAGATTTTTGGAGGAGCTACTTTCTTAAGATTATCATGAAAGTCTTGAAAATGTTTATTAAGAATTAAGACTACATTTGAGTGTTGTTTCTTCATATCCAATTCCCTTAATTGCTTGAAGGAAGAGTCAATTTCCTTCTTTTGTTCTAAGATTATAGCATATTTAGCTTGTATCTCAGATTTTAGAAGTTCGTTAACTTTTCTCAGCTCTAAGGTTATGGCTTCATTAGCCATAACATTGGCCTCAAGATGTTTATTGTTGAGTTTTAACTATGAGGTTATAGCTTCATTAGCTATAACTTTAGACTCAAGAGTGATTTTCTCAGCATCGTTGGATTCAGAAGCTGTGGCTGATTTAGACATAACTTTAAAATTCAGCTTTCTTGTTTGAACTTTTAGAAGTTGATTTTTTTTTTGCAATGTCAAGGATTTTTTCCCTTAAGTTCATTTATTTCAAGACTTTGGTCATGACATTGATGAAGGGTTTTTTCAAAGTAATCTATCATAGCATCTCTAGGTAATTTCTTAACTTGGTTTTTAAGACGAATAAAGCTTACCTCGTCTAGTTCACTTTCAGAGTCAGATTCTCCAATGAAACAGAATTCTGATCTTGTGCTGCTGGACTCATCATCACTGTCAGGAACTAGTTCAAGACGAATGTTGCTCAAACATAGATTATCAACTTCCTCATCATTGGATTCTTCGTCATCTTTTGTGTCGAGCTCTCCCCAACAAGATGTTAACATTACTTGCTTGAATTCCTTTTCAGTCTTTTCCCATTTTGCTTTATCGTTGATCGTCTTCCATGAGGGACAATCCTTGATTATATGATTAGTCTCCCCACACTGGAAGCAGCCTCTATTTGTGAAAGTAGGTTTTGACTCATTGAGCTTTTTGTTAAAGGGTTTATTGTTATTGAATTTTGGTTGTTTTGCCGTAAATAAATTCTTTTTAAAACGCCTTGCAAACAAGACGGTCTCATCTTCTATATCGTCCTCACCCTCACTAGCTTGCAACGCTATACTTTTACCTTTTCTAGAATCCTCATCAAGCTTGTCGAGTTGATGCTCGTGAGCCATGAGAGAACCTATTAGGTTTTCGTAGGTTAGAAGAGTGAGATCCCTTGATTCTTCAATCGCAGTCACCTTGGATTGTCCATCTTTTAGAGAGACTCCTAAGGACTTTCCTTACGATATCCTCAGAGTCAAATTTTCTTCCAAGGTTTCGGAGTTCACTCGTTATGCTTGAGAAATGTGTTGACATACTATTGACTGGTTCATTCTTCTCCATTGAGAAGAGTTCGTACCTTTGAATGAGTACATCAATGCTATGCTTTTTCACAAGGGCATTACCCTCGTATGTAAGTTCAAGACCATCCCATATTTTCTTGGCCGTACTACAACACGAGAACCTATCAAACTTAGTACTCTTCATGTCGTTTTGCAATAACGTCATGGCTTTCGAGTTTTTCTCTGCCTTACGGTAGTCAGCCTCAATATAGTCCTTTTCGTCTTTCTCATAAGTCGTGCCTTTTCCAGATACGCCTAAAATTTTATTAGGACCGTTTTGGATGATCTTCCAACATTCCCCATCATGTCCCTTAATATAGTGTGTCATCATGTTCTTCCAAAGACCATAGTTTTTCCCTTCAAAGATGGGGAGCTTTTAGGTGTTTGATTCCATTTCACACGAGAAAAAGATTTAAAATATGCAAAAAAAAGAAATGGATCAGCCTCTATGCTTTTAAGCAATCCAGAGCACGAGGCTTTGATACCAATTGAAGAGTATATTAATCCCAAATACTCAGGGGGATGGGGGGGGGGGGGGGGGGGGGGGG
>JAIUZE010024028.1:0-29165 GCA_022085475.1 Heliosperma pusillum | reverse complement strand
TTTATGTTCAAGTCTATGTGGTAAAGACTCTGTTTCTAGCCGGTTTGACCAAACGGGTTTGGCCAAACTAAGATCTAGTCAGCCCCGTTTTGACTGATGACCCGTCGCGGGACTCGGGTCGGGGATTTGTCTTCAAGTAAGGTTTTATTTAATTATTGAATTAGCCTTAGTAGATATGAGGCGATATGATATTTGAATATGATTTATATGCAATTAGTCACATGTTAGGATGTTTTTCCCGTGACTGTTTGATTATATGGTTGGTGTCGTGTTGACTAAGTACCCATTGAGAATTATGAGTATATGGCGTCTTGACCATTCTAATTCTAAATGAGTAGCTTGGACCATGACATTGATAGGCCTTACTATCTTTAACGAGTATATAGTTCACTGCTTGATAGCTTTTGTGTCACGGCCTGGGGGGCTTATCTCCAAGTCGGGGCATGGCTGCCTAATAGTTCCACTTTCGGAATGGAGCCAGCTTAAGTACTAGCCAACTCTGTCTAGGGGGTCGCCTAGTAGAGATTCTTGTGTACTTTTGGTCATGAGACGGGGAATGGAATAGCTGTTGTCGCTAGGTCTGATCAGTCTAGGACTAGGATGTTTTCCTACCTTGTGGTAAAGCCTCGAGTTACAGAAGTCGACTATTGACTGTGCTAAGAACTTATGCCTGTTTCTAGACGTATTGGTCTTTCATGTTTGATGATTCTATGAATCTTAGAAGGTGAGATGCAAGCCGGCTAAGGTTGATAGAGTTTGGATTACCGGTTGTTAACTGATTCACATGATAGTTAGTATGATTAGGGTTTGAGTGTATCATGGCCATGTTTTAAATGTAACTTCTGAGCCAACATACCAGCTTCCCTACCTCGTGTTATAGGTTGTTAACAGATTCACATGATAGCTTTCATATGCTAGGTTATATGTTAGTTATTTGTTTCATAACATGAAAAGCATATTGTATATGTTAAGGTTTTGTATTTTCCATATACATCTCTTTTATGTTATTCATGTTTTATTAAACTCGACATTTCGTGGCTGGGAGAACTCGGAGTTACTTCCCACTGACTGTGGCTTCCGTGTTTATATTTAATGCAGTTGGCAGGTTTGTGATGCATACTTGGGTACATTGACGAGCTAGCGAGTGAAGTATTACCTTGGACCTATATTCGGTTCTTAGGATTGTATATATTATACACTCTTTTATTTCCGTATTTATACGGGAGATATGTCTCCCGTTTTGGATATTTCTTATGTATAATATTATTTCCTTTTTGTTATGAACCTTTTTATTTAAGACACCTTTGTTATGATGAATATATTTAATAGTAGGTTCCGGTTTTAAAAATTTACCGACTTTCACTAAAGTGAACCTATTAAAAATGTATTCTCAACTTTTATTTATT
Source organism: Heliosperma pusillum (assembly GCA_022085475.1). Taxonomy (NCBI): domain Eukaryota; kingdom Viridiplantae; phylum Streptophyta; class Magnoliopsida; order Caryophyllales; family Caryophyllaceae; genus Heliosperma; species Heliosperma pusillum. The sequence goes on along the minus strand of JAIUZE010024028.1, from coordinate 27,759 downwards.
TAAAGTACTTGTTTATCTTTCCGCAAATTTGAGGGTGTTACAGTTGGTATCAGAGCATTTTCGCTCCCGACGCACGTTTGTGTACCCTTGTATAAGTAACTTGACCATATTAAAGTAATAAACTTGTGAGATAGAATGGTAGGATGGGTAGATTAGGATTTATGTTGTAGTCTCGTTGTGCTTGCTAAATGATAAGTACTAATCTGTGTTTTCTTTTGCAAGATGCCTCCGAGAATTGACAACACGATCTTAGCAGCTCTTACTGTTATTATTCAGAATCAGCAAAATCAACAAAATCAACAAGCGAATCCTATTCCTAATCCTCCTCCCGACCGTGAGAGACACGGGAGTTATACATGGGTTGCTTCACAACTATCTAGGAGCCAAGACAAAACCTATGGTGGTGAAGTAGATCCCATTCAGCTTTCGGGGTGGATACGTGAAATGGAGAAGAACTTTTCTCTTTATGATGTCCTTGAAGCGGATAAAGTCTGTCTTGCTTCCCACTTCTTAGTGAAGGAAGCTGATCAGTGGTGGTCACTTACGGGTCCTACTTCTAAGTTGGAACCTGATTTTGGTTGGACTCGTTTCCGTGAGCTATTGGAGGCGAGGTTCTACCCCGATGAGTTGAGGCAGCAGAAACTGAAGGAATTCATGGACTTTAAACAGGGAATTCTTTCGGTTCAGGAGTTCACGACCAAGTTCAATGAGTTGGCTCATTATGCCACTCGACTTATTAAAAAGGAGGAAGACAAGGCATTCTTTTACCTGGGAAAACTTTCTCCTCAGGTGAAAGGCAAAATCAGTAGGAGTGCTTCTTCTTTTGTCTCTATCTACAATGATGCTATTTGGGCAGAGAGTTCTATTCGGGAGATTGCCGACGAGGCTCGTTCCTCGTATGTTGCTCCTAATTCTTATGGCAAGAGACCGTTATATCCTACTTCTCGACCTTCCTTTTCTCCCTCTTTCCCAAACAAGAGGAGGAACTTTCACAGTGGACAAGCAACTCAGAGAAACCGTCCATTCGTCCCGAGCAACAACAACGATCTTAAGGGTCGTATCTGTTTTGGGTGCAAGATGCCTATTCATCCCGGTGTTGGCTGCTTCAACAAGCCATTTGTGTGCTTTATTTGTCAGAAACCGGGACACAAGGCTAATGTATGTCCTGATAGGAAGAATACAGCTTCTACACCAGTTGCTTCTGGGAGACCTAAGGGTCGGATTTTCATCATGAGCCGCGCTGAGGCCGATGCTCAACCAGACATTGTGACTGGTATGTTTTCAATTTATGAAATACCGTGTTTAATTTTATTTGATACGGGAGCTTCTTTGTCCTTTATTTCGATGAGACTATCCGATAAATTACCTCTCAAAGCTTCAGTCGGAGAAAGTACTCCTATATCTTTACCGTCCGGAGATGTGTTTTCATGCTCTTATCTTCATTCGGACATTCCTGTATCAATAAACGGATCTACTTTTCCGGCTAATCTTCTTCGGTTCCCTCTTGAAGAGTTCGATATCATTCTGGGCATGGATTGGTTATCTACTTATCATGCTCGATTTGAATGCCGTGATCAAAAGATTATTCTTAAAAGTCCTTTGAGTACTCGTATATCTTATCAAGGAGTTAGAAAGCAAGCTAGTGTGAAGTTAATCTCAGCTATGAAAATGATGAGTGTTTTGAAGAAGGGTCATCAAGCGTTTCTATGTGTAGTGACTACTTCTGATGCTTCTCTTCCTTCTTTGAAGGATGTTCCTATTGTTTGTGAATATCCAGATATTTTTCCCGATGAATTACCCGGGATTCCTCCTGAAAGAGATGTTGAATTTTCCATTGATCTAGTTCCTGGACTTGGACCAATTGCTAAAGCTCCTTATCGTATGGCTCCTTCCGAATTGAAAGAGTTGAGAATCCAACTTGATGACTTGATTGAGAAAAGCTTCATTAGGCCTGGTGCTTCTTCTTGGGGTGCGCCCGTGCTCTTTGTCAAAAAGAAAGACGGTTCTATGCGAATGTGCATTGATTATCGTGAGTTGAACCGTGTCACAATCAAAAACAAATATCCTCTTCCGCGTAGTAATGATCTCTTTGACCAGTTACGTGGTGCTTCTACTTTTTCAAAGATTGATCTTAGATCGGGTTATCATCAAATTCCCGTTCGGGAAGCAGATATTCCAAGATGCTTTTAGCTCGAGGTCTTATGGTTCATTTCGAATTCAATGTGATTCCATTCGTTTTGACTAACGCTTACTACAACAATATTCATGGATCAGATGAATCGTACCTTCAGGGAGTACCTCGATAAATGTGTGGTGGTATTCATTGATGATATTTTGATCTTTTCTAAATCCAAAGAAGAACATGTTGATCATCTTCGAACCATTTTGGGGTTCTTCGACGCCAAAAGTGGTATGCTAAGTTCTCCAAATGTGAATTCTGGTTGCCCGAGGTATCTTTCCTTGGTCATGTCATTTCAAAAGACGGTGTTATGGTCGATCCAGCTAAAATTGAGGCCGTGGTAGAATGGAAGAGTCCGAAAAATGTGTCCGAGATTCGGAGTTTCCTTGGTTTACCGGGTTATTACCGTCGGTTTGTGAAAGATTTCTCTAAGTTAGCAAGACCGATGACTCAAATGCTAAAGAAGGAAGCAAAGTATATTTGGACCGATGAATGTGAAATTTCCTTCTTGGAATTAAAGAAGAGATTGACTACCGCACCGGTGTTGACTTTACCGAATGATGAAGCTGATTATGATGTCTATTGTGATGCTTCTAAGCATGGTTTGGGATGTGTCTTAATGCAGAATAGAAAAGTCATTGCATATGCTTCTCGACAACTCAGGGTTCATGAAGTGAACTACCCGACTCATGATCTGGAGTTAGCAGCTGTGGTACATGCTTTGAAAACTTGGAGACACTATCTTATTGGAGTTCATTGTTGAATCTATACCGATCATAAAAGCTTGAGGTGCATCTTTACTCAGAAAGAGTTGAATATGAGGCAGAGAAGATGGTTAGAGTTAGTGAATGATTATGATGCCGAGTTGATTTACCATGAAGGAAAGGCAAATGTTGTGGCAGATGCATTGAGCAGAAAGACTAGTCATTCATTGAATGCTCTTGGTACTTTACCCGATGAACTAGTAACAGAATTTCAGAAGCTTGAGATGCAGTTTGTTGGGAAAGGATTCGATTATCTTGGTGCTTTGACTGCGGAACCCGATTTCTATCGAGAGATTCGTACTTGTTTACCGGGAGGATGCTACTTTCATCGCCATACGAGCAAAAATACTACTTGGGCAAGCTAAGGATTGTGTGGTGGATAATGATGGCTACCTTCGTTACTATGGTAGAATGTATGTTCCGAGAAGTGCCGAGTTGAGAAAGAGAATACTTGATGAAGCTCACCTATCTCTTATTCTATTCATCCTGGCGGGAGTGACAAAATGGATAAAGATTGAGACACAGTGTTGGTGGCTAGGATTAGGGATGAAGATTGAAAGAGTTAAAGGCAGTTGTAGTAAATGTCTTACTTGTCAGAAGGTGAAGATTGAACATCAAAGACCGGAGTTTGCTACAACCTTTGGGGCAATTTCCTCTTGGAAATGGAGTCTATTTCTATGGAGCTCGTGATGGGCTGTACTAGAACTTCTAGTGAAAGGAGGTATCTGGGTAATTGTGACAGGTATACACCAAGTGTGCCAGGTTCGTGCCTATCAAAGAAACTTGGAGATAGTGCTTCGATGGTGCCTATGTGAAAGAGATAGTACGCTACCATGGCGTGCCAAGATATAGTTCAGATCGCTGATCCGAGATTCTGTTCCAGATTCTGGACGGCTTAAAGAAGCAGGGTAGTAAAATTGGTGATGAGACCAGCATTCATGCCGCTACTGATGGTCAAACTAGAACGAGGACGATCCAAACTTTGGAAGATCATTCTCCGAGCTGCTCCAGTAGATTTTCACGCTTCTTGGGAGAAGTGTTTGCTCTGGTGGATTTTCTTTCTATAAACAACGTTACCATGCTTCTATCAGATGTCACCGTACGAGGCTTTATACGGTAGGAAGTGCGTAGTCCGGTTTGTTGGGATCAAGGTCAAGGATGATCATATGTTGAGTCCCGACATAGTGACTGAACGATGATCAAGTTCAAAGTCATTCGAGAGCGAATGAAAGCCGCTCAAGATAGACAAAAACCTATGCCGATGGTAGTCGTCGACCACTTGAAGTTGATGTTGATGATCGGGTATTCCTTAAAGTGTCACCGATGAAAGGAGTGAAACGGTTTGGAGTGAAGGGAAAGTTGAGTCCTAAATATATTGGACCGTTTCGTGTACTTAAGAGAGTTGGTCCCGTTGCTTATCATTTGGAATTACCTCTGAACTTGAGTAAAGTTCATGATGTGTTCCATGTTTCTCAATTGAAGAAGTATATTAGTGATCCGAGTCATATTATTCAAGAGGAAGTGTTGGACTTGGAACCTAATTTGGCTTTGGAAGAAAGGCCAATTCGTATACTTGAAAGAGCTAACAAGCAACTCATAAACAAAGTGGTATCCTTAGTTCGTATTCTTTGGCGTTGTGGAAACGTTGAATCAGAAACTTGGGAACCCGAAGCTAAAATGTTAGCTAAATATCCCGTGCTCTTTGCTTGAGGTAAATCTCCTTCTTTCTTTCCTCTTTCTATTCGATTTATTCTTTCGAATATTCCGTTCCTTCTAATCGAATATCATCTCTTATAGATCGATTATTAGAAGCTTTAGTTAGGAATTTTAGGCATAGATAGTAGAGTTATTACCTTTACTATAAAATTTTTGAACTAAAAGCTTTTGGAAATGTTTGATGATTTCAAGTATTTTACCGTCAAGGAGTGTTGAGACTCGTTATTGGAGACGTTCGATAACTAGTTTTCTCATTTGTTGATGCGAAAATGTATCTTTTAAAGTCTTAGACTTGGGACGTCGATGTTCTTAACTATAGACGGAAACCTTCCGCCCCATTGATAAGATCCTATATTTTATTACAAATATATTTTTAAAGGTTTTGAAATAGACCTTCATATATGTCACATTACTTCTTCTAAGTTTCGAGGACGAAACTTTTTAAAAGGAGGGGTGATTGTAACAACCCGTAATTTGAAAGACGGAAATTATATTTGAAAAATAATAAATTTAATTTATTTTAATTTATTAAGATTTATTAGAATTTATGATAATTTAATTTAATTATTTTGAATTTATTCGGAATTAAAGAGAAGGTTTTACGGTTTAACCCCGAACGTCATTTAACTATTCCCGAGTCAACTTAAATCCCGAAACAAACCCAAAACCCGACTCTAGCATGAGTCACACGCCCCATGTCACCTTTTTCCACTCACTATAGATCTTTTAATTCTTTTGATTAAACTAATACGAATATCTAAGATATTTATAACTTTATCGATCCGTCAGTTTAAATTATGCAAATCGCTTAAAAACAGACCCGACTTCTACCTATACTACACGGCTCCCTCTCCTCTCTTAGGACTAGATATTTTCTTTCTTTTGATTACAATAACATAATATCTAAATAATATCTAGATATTTGATTTAATTAACTTAATATCTAATTATATCTAAACAATTACCATAATATAATTATAAAACCCGAGTCAATCCCGTAACAACAATTTCAAAACCCAACTCCATAATTCCTCTATATTTACACGGCACTCCCTCCCCATTACTCACTAACTATCTTTTCATTTTACAATAAATCAACTTAATATCTAAATAATACCTTCTTTAATATAATCAAAATCGTTCTTGGTGTTCTTGAGCGTTCTTCATCGTTCTTGAGCAAAATCGTCACAAAATCTTCTTTACTTGTTCAAATCCGTCCAAACTTATATTTCTAGAGTCTACTCTCCGCTCTTCATCTCCACGTACGTTTTATTTTCAATTCCGACAAAATCGTTTTCAACACTTTAATTGTTGAAATCAAGTTTTAATTCTAATAATGTTATTCTTGTCATTTCTTATAGGGGAAGATTTTGAAGACGAGTTTGGCTGGTGACTCGTATATTTTAGAAGAAGACTAGTAGGCGGGTTTTTACTTCTTATTTTGGTGCTACTTGATTTTGTGCTAGCTAAGGTAACGATTCCGAGTTTCTCGACGAATTAATGTTACATACTTTTGTTTTTATTTATGTTCTTGTTATTTATGGTTTTAGTAGTAACATGATAAGTAGTTATTATTATTATGTTGTATGAATTTTTAACATGTTTAGTGTTCTTGACATATTTGGATGAATTGTTCATAATCATGATTTTTGTATGAATGATGGTGGAATTGGTTGTTAAAATGGATGGTTGTCAATTAAAACATGTTAGAAATAATTTAGGATTGTTGCTTGGTGGTGACCGTGGAGAATGGCTGGAAAACCGACCCAAACCAGGCCGGTTCAGGCCGGTTCAGGCCCGGTCCAGGTCCGGTCCGGGTTGGTCCGTGGGTGGGCTTTTGGGTAGTGTCAATACTTGATTGTTTTGTTGTTGTTTTGACGGGTTTTAAATATGTTAAGCATGCGGGAAAATATTAAGAAACGGTTTTATAAATGTTGACCAAAAACTGGTCAAACCAGCCCGTGGGCCAAACCAGGCCCGGTTCAATTCGGCCTAGTCCAGGCCGGTCCAGCCATGACCCGTGAGTCCTTTGGACTTGTGACGGTTTTTGAGTTATTGTTATTTTATCGTGTTTTGTAATATTTAGCAAGTGGGAAATTTTAATAAGTAAATTATTTATTTAAACGGTTTTCAAAATATTATTATTTCTCACATGTTAGAAATTATAATACGAGATTGTAGTTTAATGTGATATCCTTTAAGTCAAGCGGGTTTTCGTATGATTTTAATAATTCACATGTTAGAAGTTGGAATAAATTAGCATGAGATGAATATGATGATTTATGTTCAAGTCTAATTGGTAAAGACTCTGTTTCTAGCCGGTTTGACCAAACGGGTTTGGTCAAACTAAGATCTAGTCAGCCCCGTTTTGACTGATGACCCGTCGCGGGACTCGGGTCGGGGATTTGTCTTAAAGTAAGGTTGTATTTAATTAATGAATTAGCCTTAGTAGATATGAGGCGATATGATATTTGAATATGATTTATATGCAATTAGTCACATGATAGGAAGTTTTTCCCGTGACTGTTTGATTGTATGATATATGTCGTGTTGACTAAGTACCCATAGAGAATTATGAGTATATGGCGTCTTGACCATTCTAAATTCTAAATGAGTATCTTGGACCATGACATAGATAGGCCGTACTATCTTTAACGAGCATATGGAGTTCACAGCTTGATAGCTTTTGTGTCCCGGCTTGGTGGGTTTATATCCAAGTCGGGGCATGGCGCCTAATTGCTTCCACTTAGGAATGGAGCCAGCTTAAGTACTAGCCAACTCTGCTTAGGGGGTCGCCTAGTAGAGATTCTCATGTACTTTTGGTCATGGGACGGGGAATGGAATAGCTGTTGTCGCTAGGTCTGATCAGTCTAGGACTAGGATGTTTTCCTACCTTGTGGTATAGCCTCGAGTTACAGAAGTCGACTATTGACTGGACTAAGAACTTATGCCTGTTTCTAGAAGTATTGGTCTTTCATGTTTGATGATTCTAAGAATCTTAGAAGGTGAGATGCAAGCCGGCTAAGGTTGATAGAGTTTGGATTACCGTTTGTTAACTGATTCACATGATATATAGTATGATTAAGGTTGAGTGTATCATGGCCATGTTTTAAAGGTAACCTCTGAGCTACCATACCAACTTCCCTATCTCGAGTTATAGGTTGTTAACAGATTCACATGATAGCTTTCATATGCTAGGTTATATGTTAGTTATTTGTTTCATAACATGAAAAGCATATCGTATATGTTAAGGTTTTGTATTTTCCATATACATTGCTTTTATGTTATTCATGTTTTATTAAACTCGACATTTCGTGGCTGGGAGAACTCGGAGTTACTCCCCACTGACTTGGCTTCCGTGTTTATATTTAATGCGGTTGGCAGGTTTGTGATGCATACTTGGGTACATTGACGAGCTAGCGAGTGAAGTATTTACCTTGGACCTATATTCGGTTCTTAGGATTGTATATTATTATACACTCTTTTATTTCCGTATTTATACGGGAGATATGTCTCCCGTTTTGGATATTTCTTATGTATAATATTATTTCCTTTTTGTTATGAACCTTTTTATTTAAGACACCTTTGTTATGATGAATATATTTAATAGTAGGTTCCGGTTTTAAAAATTTACCGACTTTCACTAAAGTGAACCTATTAAAAACGTATTCTCATCTTTTATTTATTTAATGTACTTGTTTATCTTTCCGCAAATTTGAGGGTGTTACATCAATGGTGGCATAGTTGATTTGGGCAGGATCTAAGGTTTTACTAGCATAGCAAATTGCATGAAGGAACGTTTCCTTTCTTTGCCCTAAAACAACTCCTACGGCATAATCACTCGCATCGCACATTAGTTCAAATGGAAGATTCCAATCAGGTGACTGGATTATAGGTGCGGTGATTAAAGCGCGTTTGATTTTGTTGAATGCCTCAAGGCATTCCTTTGTGAAATTAAAAGGTGCATCCTTGAAAAGAAGCTCAGTCAGGGGCTTGGCTAGTTTTGAAAAATCTTTTATAAACCGTCTGTAGAAACCGGCGTGGCCAAGGAAACTCCTGATTCCTTTTACATTAGCAGGTGGTGGTAACTGTTCAATAACTTGGATCTTAGCTCGATCCACTTCTATACCTCTCTCAGAAATGATGTGTCCTAAAACTACACCTTCGTTCTCCATGAAGTGACACTTTTCCGAGTTGAGAACAAGGTCGACTTCTTCACAGCGTTTTAGTACTCTGGACAGATTTGTCAAACAATTATTGAAGGAAATGCCATAGACGCTAAAGTCGTCCATGAATACTTCCATGATAGATTCAACAAAATCTGAAAAGGTACTAGTCATACAACGCTGGAAAGTGGCAGGTGCATTACACAAGCCAAATGGCATTCTGCGATAAGCGAAAGTACCATAGGGGCAGGTGAAAGTGGTTTTATCTTGGTCCTCAGGGTGGATAGGAATTTGGGAAAATCCTGAGTAACCATCTAGATAGCAGAAGTATTTGTGGCAAGCTAACCTCTCTAGCATTTGATCAATGAAGGGCAGAGGATAGTGATCTTTTCTAGTTGATTGATTCAATTTCCTGTAGTCAATACACATACGCCATCCCGTCACAATCCTTGTGGGGATGAGCTCATTCTTTTCATTTTTGACTACTGTTGTTCCTCCTTTCTTAGGAACAACTTGGACAGGGCTAACCCATTTCGAGTCAGAGATTGCATAGATTATGCCAGCATCTAAGAATTTCATAACTTCGGCTTTAACTACTTCTTGCATGTTGGGATTAAGACGGCGTTGACCTTGAACGCAAGGTTTTTGGCCTTCTTCTAGATTGAATCTATGCATGCAGAAGTCAGGGCTGATGCCAGTCAGATCTTCAAGTTTTTATCCTATTGCCTTTTTATGCTTTCTCAAGACAGTCAATAGTGAGGTTAACTGATTTTCATCTAGGAGAGCACTCACTATGACTGGGCAATATTCAGACTCATCTAAAAAGGCATATTTTAGATTTGAGGGAAGAGGTTTTAGTTCAGGTTTATGTACTTCTGCCTTGGCAGGAGCATCAACTAAGCGTATGAACTCTTCAACTTCTTCAGACGGTATCTCTTTTCCAGTCAGGTCCTTTTCCAGCTCACTGATCTCGAAATTGTCGTTCTCAGAGATATCCTCCAGCAACAAGATTGCTTCTAAAGGATCCTCAATTATTGATGGATACAGAGATTCATCAATAATTGAGTCGACAATGTCAAGGAAACAGCAAGGTTCTTCAAGCATAGGACTTTTCATTGCACTGTTTAAGTTATAGGTGACTTTATCGTCACCTACTTCTAATGTCAATTTTCCATTCTTGACATCGATTACTGCTCCAGCAATGTGTAGAAATGGCCTTCCTACAATGATAGGGATTTGCGAATCTTCAGCCATGTCTAGCACAATGAAATCGACGGGAATGAAAAACCTCCCTACTTTGACAGGCACATCTTCTAAAACTCCCATAGGTTGTTTTAGAGAATGGTCTGCCATTTGCAGAGTGATACTAGTGCATTTAAGAGTTCCCATATTCAATTTTTCGCAGATGGAATAGGGCATGACGCTTGCACTAGCACCTAGATCGCATAAAGCTTTATCGATTGTGTAGGTGCCTATAGTGCAAGGTATAGAGAAACTACCAGGATCCTTTAACTTAGGAGGGGACATATTTTGCAATAACGCGCTGCATTCAGCTGTGAATGCTATGATTTCAACATCATATAAAGTCCTCTTCTTAGTCAAGATATCCTTCATGAATTTCGTGTAAGAAGGGATTTGAGTGATTAATTCAGTGAAGGGAACCGTTACTTGGAGGTTTTTGACTACTTCCATGAATTTGCTGAACTGGGTTTCCTTATGATTTCTCCTCAAACGTTGGGGAAATGGAACTTGAATTTTGATGGGTTCCTTTTCAGGTTCATCCTTCTTTTCAGGTTTGTTTTCCGCTTCCTTAGCGGTGGATGGTTGAGAATCTTTTTGGCTCTCTTCTTGTGTAGGCTCAACTATTGGTTCTTTGAGTTGTTGAGGTTCCTTATAAGTGGTACCACTCCTAAGGGTGATAGCATTAGCGGTGTCCCTCGGTTTCTCACCATGAGGTGGGAGTTGGCCTTGTTTTCTTTGGGCATTAGAGGCAGCCAATTGGGCCATTTGAGTTTCAAGCATCTTGATGGCAGCACTTTGAGCTTGATCACTCTTTTGAAGTTGAGCAAACATTGAATTTTGTTTTTGAACAACTTGGAGAAGCATGGATTCAATTTTGCTCAAGCTTGAGTCATTAGGTTGGCCTTGATTTTGGGGTGGTTGGTGCTGAGGTTGGTGTTGGTAAGGTTGGTTGAAGTTAGGTTGGAATGAAGGTCTCTGGTGTTGAAAACCTAGTGGATTGTATGGCTTCTGTTGATGTGGTATGAATGGTTGTTGAGTCTAATGGTGGGGATTTTGAATGTTGGTGCTTTTGTAAGACATGAAAGGATGGTTCTTCGTGTTCTTGTTATAGAAGTTTGAGAAAGCATTGCCCTGCCTATATGGTTGATAGGCATTGACTTGCTCTAACGAACTCCTACATTCTTGAAAATTATGTCCTCCAACCCCACATGTCTCACATACCACTGCGTGGTTAGTGACGTTGACATATTCCTTGGATTGGGAAGAGCTTCCTACTTGTTGCTGGAGAAGGGCTAATTGGGCTTCTAGGAGTGCTACTTTACATGAATCGTCCTGCTTGGTTCTGAGCGGCATAGCACGTGAGTTGCTATACTGAGAGTCGTGGATTGCCATTGACTCGATAGTTGTACTAGCTATTTCTACATCGATTTGATCGAAACGACCATTGTTAGCGGAGTCGAGGATACGACGCGATTCGCCGCAACAACCGTTGTAGAAGGTGATAGCTAGGAACCATGAATCAAGGCCATGATGAGGGCATTCTCTTTGTAATTATTTGTACCTTTCCCATGCCTCGTAAAGGGTTTCATCGCCTCTCTGACGAAATCCAGTGATTTGACTTCGTAAGAGAGCGGTTCGTTCTGGTGGGAAGTACTTTTGATAGAAAGCAAGAGCTAGACCATCCCAGTCGGCTATTCCTAAGGCAACTCGGTCAAGGCTATTGATCCAAAGTTTTGCATTTTCTGTTAAAGAGAAGGGAAAGAGCATTTCCCTAATCTGCTCTTGGGATACTCCAGTTTGTCTAATCGTGGAGCAATAGTCACAGAAGTTTTGAATATGAAGGTTGGGATCTTCTGTGGCATTGCCACCAAATTGACTTCTTTCTATTAGATTGATGAAGGCAGGTTTGATTTCGAAGTTTTGGGCAGTGATTTGAGGTGTAGCGATACCCCTTGGAAGTGTATCTGCAGTTTGTTTGGAATGGTCCGAAAGTCGAACCATTTTCTTTTGTGAAGATGAAGATAGAGTGTTGTTTGAAAGTTGATTGGTTTTAGAGAGGAAAATGGATATTCTTCCCCTTCGAGATTAGATAGAATATCCGAGTATTTCTCACGAATACGGTCTAAACTTGAAGTATCAGAAGCTTTTGAGATTTTGTTGAGTAGCTTTAGTTTCCTACGCAGAGTCCTTTTTAGTTCGGGGTCTAAAGAGATAGGGGTCCCTAGTCTAGAAGATCTGGGCGTAAGATTGAAAAGCTAAGACGAAAAATCAAGAGAGGTCTAGAGGAATTTGGGTTCCTAAAGACTAGATAAAACTAATTGCGATAGAAATCACAAGAAAAAGGATAACTAAACCGTGCTCCCCGGCAACGGCGCCAAAATCTGATCGTGCTTGTCGCGAGCCCGATACAAAGATAAATTACCCAGACTAGGCTAATAACACATTAATGTAATTAGGGAAGTAGGGGTCGATCCTCAGGGAGATGGTGTTTCCTATAGAATGTGAAGTGTCTCGCAATTGAGTTCTATCTAACGAGTTTCTGGCTTTTGGGTTTATGATGTCTAAACTAACAAAAAGCATAAATGAAAACAAAATAAGAACAATTGAAGATGAAAGCAATAAAGCAAATGATGAATTAACAATAATGAAAAGCATCTAGGGAAGTAGATTCACACATGTAGATCGACATATTGATGAAATTGGATTTAGGACATGCAAATAATTCATTGTGAGTTCGTAAGAATGATGTGTTCATTAGAATCATAGATCAGATGGTCTAGCAGGCTTTTAGGCAATTTACTAGGTCTTAATCTACCATGTCATGCTTTGTCTATTCAATTCGCGTATCTCTACCTTGGAAAAGAATTCCATTCTAGTCAATGATTTTGATCAGGAATCGTCAACTATCGTTATAGTCCAAACATGCATAGACACAATGTTTTAAAAGAACAATTTCTTTTATCCAATTAACATCTTTTAATCAACCTAACATGGCTACCCTACACCCTAGAAAGGTGACTACTCACTCATGATTATGTTTATATCTAAGATGATGGTGATAATGAAAACTAGGATAGACATGTTTACAATAATTTAAACTCTCTATGTGGCGATTATAACGACACTAATTGATAATCTAAGAAATGAAATTACGATAACAGCACAAAAATGAATCTAAAATAATATGTATGGAAAATAACATTCAAATAGAAAAAAATAAGGACTTAAAACAAGAGATAAAATAGAAATACCTAGGTGACGATCAACAACGAAAGCGATAACAATAATAGAAATCCCTCGCATAGAATAACCGTTCCTTGAATTAGAACACTTGTACCCAACAAAGTAGATTACAAAGATTGAAATTTTTCTTGATCTAAGCTAAAGTTTTGATGTATAAAGGACAGAAATAAACTAAGAACTAAAGATGCAAAAGAAGAAGAAAATGATCTAAATTAGAATTTCTAAACTAAAGAGAAATGTAAGAAGAGAAGAAAGGATGAGAAGAGGATTGTTGTAAGATGATTGTGTGAGATTGTGTGGCTGGAGCATCCTTTATATAGCATTAGGGTTTCGTGGGGAAGGGGTCGAGCATTGAACATATAGGACAAAAGGAGGAAGTTGAAGCAATTTGCTCGAAGCAGCAAAGATCCCCGATCGGGTACACACTTACCCGATCGGGTAAGTTGTCATCCAGAAGCTTTGACTCTCGTTTCATCTTCCTTTGCTCATGACTTGACTTCCATCATCCCCCTTGACTTCTTGAGTCGGGTTTGTTGATAGGGTTTGATGTAAAACGATGAATTCTTCGCCTAACTGATTGATCTGCCGACAACTGCGACATCGTCTTTACTTCTTCTCAGTTTTGAATTAGTGAACCTTCTTGAAATGCCTTCGACATGGTTAAGCTTGCGTCTTCAAATCGTCGGGTTCTAGGAAAATGCTCGAGAATATAGAAAAAGGGCGTAGAAACGTCACTTTCCCTACAAAACAGGTTAGAACATAGGAATTCGCCTAGAAGACGATATTAGCTCATAAAGTGGCTTAACAAAGCACAAATGATATACAAAACCGAGCTAAAATGGAGGTTAAAATCTTACAAATATTCACTTATCAAACCTTAGCCAAATTCGGGGGCAAGTCCAACTTGTATGCTGCGGCACCAATCCTTTTCACAATATCAAAGGGTCCAATGTATTTCGGGCTCAATTTACCCTTTACACCAAACCTTTTAACACCTTTCATTGGAGATACTTTCAAGAATACTTTATCTCCAACTTCAAATTCTAACGGTCTTCTTCGGATATCGGCATAAGACTTTTGCCGTTCTTGAGCGGCTTTCATTCTATCACGAATGACCTTCACATGATCAATGGTTTCAACAAGAACATCAGGACTCAAGTCACGAACGTCACTCAATTGATTCCAACATATAGGACTTCGGCATTTTCTTCCATAGAGAGCTTCATAAGGAGCCATCTTGATCGAGGCATGATAACTATTGTTATAAGAAAACTCCACTAACGGTAGACTCTTTTCCCAACTAGATTGGAAGTCGAGTGCACATGCCCTAAGCAAGTCTTCTAAAGTCTGAATAGTCCTCTCGGTCTGACCATCGGTGGCGGCATGGAATGCGGTACTCATCAAAAATTTACTACCCATGGCTTCTTGTAAAGCCTTCCAAAATCTCAAACAAAACCCCGGATCTCGGTCGGATATAATCTCCTTGGGAACACCATGGTATCTAACAATCTCATCAACATAGGCTTTCGCTAGTCGATCTAAACTCCAAGTCTCTTTGATCGAAATGAATCTAGCACACTTGGTTAAACGATCAACAATAACCCAAACGGCATCTTTACTTCCAATGGTCCTTGGCAAAGCCATAACAAAATCCATGGAAATAGATTCCCACTTCCATAACGGAATATCCAAAGGCTGTAGCAATCCACCGGGCCTCTTGTGTTCGATTTTCACTTGTTAGCAAGTAAGACATCTTCCAACATAAGACACAACATCGCCTTTTAGATTTGGCCACCAAAATTGTAGCTTCAAGTCTTTATACATCTTATCACCTCCGGGGTGAATAGAATAAGGGGAAAGGTGAGCTTCATCAAGAACTCGTTTCCTCAAATCGAGAGCATTAGGAACAAACAAACGGCCATGGAGTCGAAGGACACCTTTATCATCAAACTTGAAATCTTTAGCTTTTCCTTCCAGAAGTTTGGCTTGAATAGACTTGTAGGTAGGATCATCAACTTGGTTTTCGCGGATCTCACGGAGAAAATAGGTTCGGCAGTCATAGCACCAACATAATCAAATCCACGTTCCACGAATTCCTAATTCAACTTTCGAAACTCAATACAAAGATCAACGGGTAATACCGACATATCATTCAAGGAATGAGAAGATTTCCTACTAAGAGCATCGGCAACAACATTAGCCTTCCCTTCATGATACAACAACTCAAGATCATAATCATTCACCAATTACAACCATCTCCTTTGTCTCATACTCAACTCCTTTTGAGTAAATATGTATTTCAAACTTTTGTGATCGGTTAATATACGGCAATGAACACCAATAAGATAGTGTCTCCACACTTTCAAAGCATGAACCACGGCGGCTAATTCCAAATCATGAGTAGGGTAGTTCACTTCATGAACTCTCAATTGTCTCGAAGCATAAGCCACCACTTTCCTACTTTGCATAAGTACACAACCCAATCCCATCTTAGAAGCATCACAATAGACATCAAAGTTTACACCATCTTCAGGCAAAGTCAACACCTGAGCGGTAGTTAACCTTTTCTTTAACTCTTGAAAAGCAGCTTCACAAGCTTCATTCCATAGGAACTTGGTTTTCTTCTTAAACAATTGGGTCATCGATCTAGCAAGCTTTGAGAAATCCTTGACAAATCTACGGTAATAACCAGCTAAACCAAGAAAACTTTGAACTTCTCTAACATCGGTCGGGCTCTTCCAATCAACAACGGCCTCAATTTTAGAAGGATCCACCATTACACCTTCTTTAGAAATTACATGCCCAAGAAAAGACACTTTAGGTAACCAAAATTCACACTTGGAGAATTTGGCAAACCACTTTTGACGACGAAGAACACTCAAAATAGTCCTTAGATGAATAGCATGCTCTTCTTCGGTCTTGAAGAAAATAAGGATGTCATCGATGAACACCACCACACACTTGTCAAGGTACTCACTAAATGTGCGGTTCATTTGATCCATGAAAATAGCGAGAACATTAGTCAACCCAAATGGCATCACTTTGAACTCATAATGACCATATCTTGTACTAAAAGCGGTCTTTGGGAAATCGGTATCACGAACGGGAATTTGGTGATATCCGGATCTCAAATCAATCTTGGAAAAAGTAGAAGCACCCTTTAGTTGATCAAACAAATCTTCAATTCTTGGCAAAGGATACCTATTCTTGATTGTAATCCGGTTCAACTCACGGTAATCAATACAAAGCCTCATGGAACCATCTTTCTTCTTCACAAAGAGAACGGGAGCACCCCAAGGCGAGGCACTTGGTCGAATAAAACCCTTTTCAATCATATCATCAAGCTGGTTCCTTAACTCTTTCAACTCGGTTGGAGCCATACGGTAAGGAGTTTTGGCTACGGGTCCAGAACCAGGTACAAGATCAATACAAAACTCAACATCACGCTTGGGAGGGATCCCGGTCAAGTCTTCGGGGAATACATCAACAAATTCACGAACTATAGGCACATCTTCAATATTCGGTAAGGAGGTAGTTGTAGAAGTCACAATACACAAGTATGCTTGGTGACCCTTTCTTACCATACTCACCAACTTCATTGCGGAAATCAAAGACACACCCATTCGGGAACGAGATCCCTTATAGGTTATTCTAACTCCTAAAGGACTCTTTATATAAATCTTTTGATCTCTACACTCGAACCTAGCATGGTACAATACTAACCAATCAATACCTAGGATTACATCGAACTCTCCTAGAGGAAACTTAAGGAGATTAGCGGGAAAGATAGTACCCGCAATAGATATTGGAACATTAGGATAAAGAGTAGAACAAGAGATAATTTCTCCGGATGGTAAGGATATGGGAGTATCCTCACTAGAAGTAAGCTCGATAGATAATTTATTAGCATAAGTCGAAGACACAAAGGACATTGAAGCACCGGTATCAAATAGAATAAGACACGGTTGCTCTAAGATTGAGAAAATACCCGTAATTATCTTCGGATGAGCATCGGCTTCGGCTCGGCTCAGAACGAAGATAGAACCCTTAGGTTTGGCAATTGGAGGGGGAAACTTACGATCGGGGCAATCCTCATAACGGTGACCACTCTTTTGGCAAAAGAAGCAAACGTAAGGTCGGTTGGAACAAGACACACCGGGGTGGTGTGGAAGTCTACAACGGTTGCAAAAGCGACATTGAGCTTGAGCTTGAGGAGCATAAGGCTTATGAGCCACGTTAGAAGTAGCTCGGGGAATGAAAGGAGCGGGAGCTCTTGCACTTGCATTTGGGGGAGGAATGAATCTCCTCTTGTTAGCATAAGAGTTGGAGTAAGACGGAGTAAACGGCCTCTTCCCATAGAAATTAGGCCTAGGAGTGAAAGAAGGAGAGGGATTCTTCATCACAGCTTCATCCTTGATGGCCTTCATGGAGTTCTCAGCCCACTGAAAATCATCATATAAATCCCCAAAGGAAGTAGTATTTCTCCTCACTTTACTTTGGAGTAAAGCACTAAGCTTGTTGCGGTAGTGGAAAGCTCGGTCCTCGTCATCTTTGATAAGCCTCGGAGCAAAGTGAGCAAGCTTGTTGAACTCCGTGGTGAAGTCTTGTGCCGACAAGTTACCTTGCTTGAAGTCAATGAATTCCTTAAGCCTTTGTTGCTTGAGCTCCTTAGGATAAAATCGACCTTCAACTAGAGCTTTGAAATAAGCCCAATTGAAGTCGTCTTCAAGAGTAGCGGTGGCACTAGTAATCGCCCACCAATTATCGGCTTCCCTCACAAGGAAATGCTTTGCAATCCTTACCTTGTCCTCTTCACGGACTTGGTATAAATCAAATTGCTTCTCCATTTCTCGGAACCATTCCGATAGCTCGGTAGGGTCCGGCTCTCCACCGTAAGGTATAATCTTACTCCTAGCTATTTGGCTAGCCACCCAAGCGTATCCTCCTTGGTGGTTATCTTCCCTACGAGGGGGAACTTGGTTGGCTTGAGCAATAGCTGTATCTTGTTGATTCTTCAACACTTGTGTAAGAGCTTCTAGCATAACGTTTTCTACCACTCGAGGTCTAACCATCTTCATAAGAAACAAAAACAAAACAAGTTAAACCTAACACTTAGCATAAACAAATAGACTACCAAGTAAAATCCTTAACTTCTACCCATCTGTCATTTATTATTTCAAGGTCAAGTAGTTTAAGTTTAGGGTTCACGTATGTGCGTCGGGAGCGTTTAAGCTCTGATACCAACTGTGACAACCCTCGTGAATGCGGAAATAAGTCATAACAAGCATGTGATTTATATAGCGAAAAATACGGTGTTTTTAAAACTTTTTACATGCAAAATAGAAAATACGAGCAATGTCAAATAATTACAAACTAAAATAGAATATACTACAAAGAGACGAAGTCTCTCAAAATGTTATCCAATATCAAAGTTATTAGCAAACTAGCTAAACAACATCTAGATGTATTTCAACTAGGCCAACGCCCGCTAGCTCACACCCGAACCCAAAATACCACAAGCAAAAAGCCATCCAATCAAGCAACCTGTTCATCCATGAAAAACATGAACGCCACAGTCAGTGGGGAGTAACTCCGGGTTCTCCCAGCCATATCACAATAAACATACTTAAACGGTAATACGAAATAGAAGCATGCATATATAGATATACATGTGAAATACGAGAAGGATAAATAAGCAATCATATATCTAAAGATGAGACTACATGAAGTACAAATCCGTAGCCATCATACTATGTATAGACTCGGGAATGACACTCTTAGGCAACCATACACTCACTAGGGCTTGCATCTCACCGTTAGCGGCATAAGTTTGATAAAATTGAGACTCGACAAATAAACCATGCCAAGTCATCCAAAGATCACAAATAATCAATCATATAATAATCCATTCAAACGTACAATACGTTGACAACATCTCTCACGGTAAATGACACGCACTAGCACCGTGTACATGGCAAGTATGATTAAAATCGCATCCACGGGATAAACATTTCCCTGAACGCATACACGATTCAATACATTTCGTATACGTAGACTAATTTCCTCTTGGTAGGACGACGATATAAATATCCGATCCTAGTCTAAACCTGGCCAGACTCTCGGAATAAACATTTTCCGATTCGACAAGCGATGACATTACGCATCCAAGACTCGGTCAATCATAGACGCCGAGTACCCCAAATTCGGTTAACCTTCACGAAAGAGGCGGAAAAGAGCATAAGAATCATAACAAGCGGTACGCTACATGCAATGACACCACCTCGCAAGTATACAATATTTGACGGCCGGGTCGATCAACGCAAAGCGTTCGCCTCCCAACAACGTCGTCATATGCCCACTAACACATGCAATTAAGCAGTAAGGATACACTCCTCGTTCCGACATTCCAGCCTTACGAACGTGCAGGTAGCCAGGGGAATGAGAGTACAAAGCACATAACAAATAGTGCTCAAACCAATAACATGTGTAAAACCGACTCAAAGTGGGATATATGAAAAACCGCCACAAAACATGCGATACAAGCGAATGGAATATAATATATTCGAAACATTAATATTTAAAGTCATTACGTAAATTAAACGATAAACGATCCATCGTAAATATTATAAATGAAAACATAAGTAAGAATTGCAAATGATTTGGCAGCGTGTGCCAGCCGGTCAAGGGGACCGGCTGCCGGCTGCCGGCTACCCGGCTGGCACCAATGGTAACAATTGAAAACCAACCAAATAACAGCGTGTGACCAATATTACTTGAGAAAATGAAGACATGTTAAGGTGTGTCTCAGCCGGTAGGCTGACCGGCTGCCGGTCGGCCGGCTGAGACATAAACCATACTCAAATTTTTACGTAACACAAATAAATATACAGCGGTCAATATTGCACGAAAATCACAAGTTTCACTAAGGCTCAACATACAACAATCATCATCTAACATCACAAATCATCCATTCTCATTATCAATTATCCACTAACAACAACTATCATCAACAACACAATTCCTATGATTACTAATCCTATTCTATATACGATTACTAACATAGAAAACACATTAAAACACGTAAAGATATCGAGTAACCCTTCACCGTTACCTTTTCGCGTCTTCAATCGTCGTCGAGGTCCTCTTCTATCAAGTAGTAGTCTTTGTCGGGGTTTTGAAGGTCACCACCGACAATTAGATAATAAAAGATGTATATAATTCACCTTTGAGAAAGACGGATAAATTGAAAAGCGAGAAAGACGGTAATTTTATTACCAATTAGGATAGAGGACGATGAGAGAGAAAGAGTAAGACGAACTTTAGTGAATTTGAGCGAGAAATGAAGGAGTAGTGACGATATTAAGATTGAGCAAGTATGGAGGTTAGGGTTTTGGTGGTTACTTGGTGAGGAAGAAGGAGATGTTGAGTGTGAGGGAGTTTAGGGTTAAGGGAGTATATGAGGGAGTAAGTGGAAAACATATGGGAAAAAGCCCATTACGCCTTAAGATGTAACTTACTCGAAATCTCGCGTAAAGTCCGAAAACGAACTCGGAAATTCTAAACTAGACACGGAAAATTTAATTCACGACTAAAACTAAATTTTGCTGAAAAGCATCCGTAAAATATTTTTACTATAAAAATAGGGTACATTTGCGGGTGTTACACGACATTTTAGGGACCTTGGAACAACCCTTGACTTTATGGAACTGCCCATAGGATGGTATCAAGAGAACCTTGTACTCTTCAACAAAGAGTACTTGACTCAGTAGACCGTACTCGGTCGAGTGCTGATGACACTGAATCGAGTGCAGCGTACTCGACCGAGTGTCCCTTTTACTCGGTCGAGTGTGACAGAATTAGACCGCGTTAATTATATATCAGGAGGCTGCGACATTAATCATTATTTTTACAAAAAACGTTCCTTCTCTCTCTAGACCTAAACCTAATTTTCCCATATCTCTCATACCTTACCACCCAATGAGCCTATCACCTGGGGAATCGGCGTGGGAGCATAGCGGCGAGCGAGACCGTCTTGTCATAGAGGATGGCCAGTCTGATCAAGTAAGTTCACCCTCATATTTTATTATTGACATTAGTAACCATAGTTGTGATAGAAGTTGTATTATTGTTCGTAGGTTCGGATGGAAGATTTGTATGCTTGTACGTGTATGTGTATTCCTTACTTGGTACTTTTGTATGTTTATTAATGTGTTGAGATGCTTGTTGTTGTGATTGTTGTTGTTCATGATGGTTACTGTTGTCACGTTGGTCATGATAGTGTTTTGGAGTTTGGAGTTGTGTTACTTGGTTACTATTTTGGTGGTCTGATAGGAGACGGACCACGCTTCAAGTTCGCCTCTCGTGGCTCTCTCGCCACGAGGAGGATGTGCACATTAATGTTTCGGGTCTCTCTCTACGGCGTAGAGGGAAGTTCGATGTCCGGTGCTGATGTCTGGCATCAATAGGTGGTTTTGTAAGTTAGGTCTAAAGCCTGATGCTGCTGGGGTTACCGCTGTAGTGGGCCTCCGGTTACTGATACTTGATGGTGGTACTTGATATGTTCATATTGATTACCTTGCATTTGTACTGACCTCTTAATTGTTGTAACTGTGATGATACATTGGGGATGGGGAGCAGATTGTTCTACAGGTTATGATCGTGATGATTTGGGGATAGCTCGGATTCAACGAGTCAGTGACCACGCTTACTTCTGCTGATTCTAGTAGCATGAGACGGGTATGTTGTATTAAATATGATTCAGATTGTTGTAATAAAGACTATGTAAAAAGTATTTATATATAACACTAGTAGAAAAAAACATCATTTGCGGCTCCAATAAATAGGCTATTTGAGGCGTTTTTGGTGTAGCAGCAAATAAGGGGGCCGCAAATAAGAATTTCATTTGCGGCTCCTTAAAAACGCCGCAAATAAAGGCTCTATTTGCGGCTCCTTTTCAAAAAAACGCCGCAAATAGAACCTTCTATTTGCTGCGATTTTTTTAAAAGAAGCCGCAAATAGAAGCCTTTATTTGCGGCTCTTTTTTTAAAAAGGAGCCGCAAAAAGATAGTTTTTTTTAAAAAAAAAATCGAGCTGAATTTAATAAATCAATCATAAACTTTTATACAAATCTAAAATCTAAAATTCTAATAATATATCAATCAAACTTTATCGTCATACATGCTTTAAAAAACAATACAAATGCAATCTGAAACTTATAGGATTTAACTAATTCTAATAATATATCAATCAAACTTTACCGTCATACATGCTTTAAAATACAATACAAATGCAATCTGAAACTTATAGGATTTAGCTAAATACTCTAGACGCCTATCAACAACACCATCTCAGATTCTCAGCCGACCACAAGCCTAGCAGCAACACCATCTTTCAAAGACCTGCATAGCCTGGAGCTAGAGTAGGGATTTTGAGCACATTTGAAGGTGCGTTATTCCAGCCTGTTATTAATAGAATTGTTAAAACATTGGGCTAGCCTTCTCAAAACTCGATGCATATTTGTGGTAGTGAAAATGGACATCGAATTACATGTACGCTAACCAAGATACGCACATCACTTGCGACAAGGAGATAAAAATGCAGCAACAAGTGTTGAAAAAGTAAATACCAAGAGAAGGGTGTAACCCCTTGACAGCATTGAAATTCTTGTATTTACAGCAAAAAAAAACTTATATCTTATATTAAAAGTATAGAGGTGGGAAGTAAAATAAAATGGTTATGTATGGTAACTTAGGTAGTCAAGTTTCAAGACTAGAATTAAGGACGAAATTGGTGAAGTTTTACATCTCTTAAGATAACAAATTTGCATATATAGCTTAAGGAATCGAACAAAAAGAAAAAAAATGAACCACAATGTACTCTTGAATAAATAACAAATTACGAAGACGTAAGTGGTCGGACATATAACAGTTAGCAAGTACCTAAAAAGAGACGGTCAAATAGTCAGCAATGAACCAGACAATGAAAAAGGGAATAGGATATCAGGATATGTATGTATATTAGTTTAAGATTAAACGAAATTGCACGGGCATATGTAGTGCCATATAAATTAATATATAAAGTTCCAACTTATAAAACGATGGAGCAATTGTGTTATCATTATGTTGAACAAAGTGTCATGCAGTTGGTGCATTCTTTATCCACAATTGAAGTGGGTTATATAAAATAGTACGGAGTATTTAGATTTTGTTTTTAAATAACTTAGGTGAAAGTAGATTCTTGCCAAAACTAAATTACAGGTTCTATTTTGTATGCAACAAACGGTGGAAGGTGGGAAAATCTAGGGTCTTAAATATAAATTCAAAAACACACAATTATAAAAATTCAGAGGATAGTTCAAAGAGACTTAAGTTAATTAAACGCCAACGGCTAGACAAGAATTTGAAATCCTTCACATTTAATCCCGGAGTCCGGCTATTAATTTACGCCTATTAAGTGTCCCTTAAGACAACATTATCCGTCTTAAGCTTTAAACAAGTCAATTACATACCACTTGTGTATATAACTAGGTCTATGAAAAAACAATATAATTGTTTTATATACACAAGTGTTATGATACATGACCCGTGTTAGGCTTAAGACGAATAGTGCCGTTTTAAATGAAAATTTGTGAATAGGCTCACACAATAAAAGAGCTGAATTCTAATTTGCGATAGTTAGGAAAAAATACTAGTGTGCAAACAGGAAAGCAACAAACTCAATCCCCTCAGATCATGTAAACATAACTGAATAATTACAGTAAAATTTGCCAAGTTTTACAAGATAAACTTCGTGCATACATAAAGTCAAGCCCATATATTCTTCACAAATTCTCATTTATGACGGGACGACCCGTCGCAAGCTTGCGACGGGTCAAGCTCTCCTCACAAAGTGCAAGTGGGGAGACAAGTGGAAGACAAATGGATCCCCCCACTTGCACTCCCACTTGTTCTTTGTGAGGAGAGCTTAACCCGTCACAAGCTTGCGACGGGTCGCCCCGTCGCAAGCAAGGCTTTCTGTATATTCTTACCAACACAGGTGCCACATTCTATTGGAAACAATTCAGCATTATCAAATTCCAACTTCAAACAACGATAAATGAGCCACATAAGCATAAATGTTAAACTTTTCACATCCAAAATTCACAAGTACTAATCCCACTATATTAGAAAACAAATGAATCCAAATAAGAAAGAATACAAGAGACACATGATAAAACTAGTCATTCTGTATTTAGGACTTTATAAGGCAGCTTGTAGATTACCTACTACATACGCTCGTTGTATTAATATGTAACACCCGCAAATGTAACCTATTTTTATAGTAAAAATATTTTACGGATACTTTTCAGAGAAATTTAGTTTTAGTTTAGAATTAAATTTCCCGTGTCTAAATTAGAATTTCCGAGTTCGTATTTGGATTTTACGCGAGTTTTTGAGTAAGTTACGTCTTAAGAGGTTTTTCTCATGTTTTCCACTTACTCCCTCTTATACTCCCTCATAACGTAATTCACCCTCACAACTTAAACTTCTTCTTCCTCACCAAGTAAACTCAAAACCTAACCTCCATATTTCTTCCAAGCTTAGAATCATCACTACTCGTTCGTTTCTCGCTCAATTTCGCTCTAGTTCGTCTTATTCTTTCCCTCTCATCGTCCTCTATCCGTTTTGATAATAAAATTACCGACTTTCTCGCTTTTCAAATTATCCGTCTTTCTCAAGGTGAATTATATTCATCTTTTATTATCTATTTGTAGGTGGTGACCTTCAAGATCCCGACAAAGACTACTTCTTGATTGAAGAGGACATTGACGCGTAGTAAAGACGCAAAAAGGTAACGGTGAAGGATTACTCGATATCACTTACGTGTTTTACGTGTTTTCTATGTTAGGAATCGTATTTAGAATATGATTAGTAAGCTTAGAAATTGTGTTGATGATGATACTTCTTGTTTGTTGAGAATTAATATGAGAATCGATGATTTATGATAATAGTTGATGATGGTTGAATATTGATCCTTAGTGAAATTGGTGATTTTCGTGTGATGTTGACCCTAGTCGGCCGACCGGCTGGGGCAGTGGCTGTATATTTTCATGTTACGTAATATTTGATGCATGAAATTGGTCTCAGCCGGCGGACCGGCAGCCGGTCAGCCGACCGGCTGAGACACCTCTACCTTTTCCTTGGTTTTCCTCTTGTGCCTTTGGTCCCAGCCGGGTAGCCGGCAGCCGATACTCTTGACCTGCTGGGACACACTGCTCTTTTCCTTGAATTTTTCATATGACATAAGGTACCAGCCGGGTGGCCAGCAGCCGGTCCACCTGACCGGCTGGCACCCTGCTGGAGGTTCTTGTAATTCTTGTTTACGATTTCATTTATAATATTTCCGATGGTTCATTTATCGTGTAAATTTACGTAATGACTTTAAATATTAATGTTTCGAATATAGGATATTTCTTTCGCTTGTATCGCATGTTTTGTGACGGTTTTTGGTATGTCCCACTTTGAGTCGGTTTTTACAAATGTTACGGTTTGAGCACTAATCTTCTATGTGCTTTGTACTCTCATTCCCTTGGCTACCTCCACGTTCGTAAGGCTGGAATGTCGGAACGGGGATGTATCCTTACTGCTTAATTGCATGTGTTAGTGGGCATACGACGACGTTGTTGGGAGGTGAACGCTTTGCGTTGATTGACCCGGCCGTCAAATATTGTGTACTTGCGAGGTGGTGTCATTTGCATGTAGCGTACCGCTTCTTATGTGGCTTGTGCTCTTTTCCGCCTCTTTCGTGAATGTCGACCGAATTTGGGATACTCGGCGTCTATGATTGACCGAGTCTTGGATGCGAAACGTTTATCGCATGTCGAACCAAAAAATGTGATTTCGGGATTCTGGCCAAATTTAGACTAGGACCGGATATTTATATCGTCGTTCTACCGGAGGAAATTAGTCCACATATACGAAATGAATTGAATCGTGTATGCGTTCAGGGAAATTTTTATCCCTTGGATGCCTTTTAATCATACTTGTTATGTACACGGTGCTAGTACGTTTCATTTACCGTGAGAGATGTCGTCATTTTATTGTACGTTTGATTGGAGGATTATATGATCGATTATTCATGATCTTTGGATGACTTGGCATGGTTTGTTTGTCGAGTCTCAATCTTATCAAACTTATACCGCTAACGGTGAGATGCAAACCCTAGTGAGCGTATTCGGTTGCCTAAGAGTGTCTTCCCCGAGTCTTTGTGTAATATGATGGATTCGGATTTGTGTTCCTTATGCTCTTATCATTATATATTGAATTGTCTATCTATCCTTATCGTATTTCACATGTATATCTATATATGCATGCTTCTACTTTTGTATTTTCTTTTATGTACGTTTAATGTGATATGGCTGGGAGAACCCGGAGTTACTCCCCACTGATTGTGGCGTTCATGTTTTTCATGGATGAACAGGTTGCTTGCATGGATGGCTTTTTGCTTGGAATTTTGGGTTCGGGTGTGAGCTAGCGAGCGTTGTCCCTGGATGAAACACCTCTAGACGTTCATTAGCTAGATGCTAAATGTGACACCCTCAAATTTGCGGAAAGAAAAAAAAATATTTTAAATACATAAAAGATACGAATACAATACGAAGGTGTCATTACATAATAAAAAGGTTCGTTACAATACGGAATAAAATTCTACAAAAGAAATATACAAGACGGGAGACATATCTCCCGTATAAATACGGAAATAAACTAGTGGATAATAATATACAAACTATGAACCGAATATAGGTCCAAGGTAAAACTTCACTCGCTAGCTCGTCCATGTACCCCAAATATGCAACACCACCTGTTCGACCGCATTAAATATAAACACGGAAGCCACAGTCAGTGGGGAGTAACTCCGAGTTCTCCAAGCCACGAAATGTCGAGTTTAATGAAACATGAAAAACATAAAAGCAATGTATATAGAAAATACAAAACCTTAACATATATGATATGGTTTTCATGTTATGAAACAGTTAACTAACATATAACCTATCATATGAAAGCTATCATGTGAATTCGATAATAAAATATAACAAGAGGTAGGGAAGCTGGTATGCTAGCTCAGAGGTTACCCTGTAACGTGGTCATGATACACTCAAACCCTAATCAACAAGTAATCATGTGAATCAGTTAACAATCGGTAATCCAAACTCTATCAATCCTAGCCGGCTTGCATCTCACCTTCTAGAACTCATAGAATCATACAAACATGAAAGACCAATACGTCTACAAACAGGCATAAGTTCCTAGTACCGTCAATAGTCGACTCTGTAACTCGAGGCTATACCACAAGGTAGGAAAACATCCTAGTCCTAGACTGATCAGACCTAGCGACAACAGCTATTCCATTCCCCGTCCCATGACAAAACCGTACATGAGAAACTCTACTAGGCGACCCACTAAGCAGAGAT
>JAIUZE010024024.1:40000-44716 GCA_022085475.1 Heliosperma pusillum | reverse complement strand
CTTAGGAAAGCGAACTCTATCTATAGAGAGACTTCCTTGAGTTGGCTTTCCTAAGGCAGCTAGCAAGTCAACCTCCCAATTTGGATAGGAGCTCCTTGTTAAATGGATTACCTAGCTAAGCTTGATTCTATTTATGAAAATAAGAGAGCAGCACAGAAGAGGCTGCAGATGGACCAGAAGAAGCTGTGGCACTTTCGGATTTGATAGAAGAAGCTGTTGTCGCAATTAAATCAGAAGGAACTGCACATTCACGATGGCAAGAGCAAGACATTTTTTAATTTAAAATGGGTTGTTCTCAGAGATGCTACATAAGCGCTGTTAGGACTAATCCATATATATAAGAAAGGATGCGTCAGACTGAAGCTGCACATGAATCAGCAACTTTTGAATCAAAGCCTTTTTCCCCTGGTTCTATTAGTTCAATCAGATCTAGGGGATTTCCTGCTTTCCCACTTCAATCGTGCAACTTTCTCAAAGACCGGGCTAATTGTCCTAAGAAAAAGAACTGATGCCACTTGTCCTGAACAGCTAACTGTTATATCTTTACCGATGCGCCCCTTTCTTTATTTAGGAGTTCGACACCTGGTCTAGTTAAGTCTATCGTAGTAAATCCTTCTCACAGTCTATAGCCTTCGGCCTTGCTTTTCATAGCCTTATTTACTTTACCAGGAAAGATCAGATGGCATACACTCTTGATGAGCCCTCAGAAACTTCATAAGATTGTTATACTCATTGACATTCCCTTTGGGTCTAATGCTAGTTGTTTTCTCTTAATTGATATTCTTCGGTTGCGATTTCTAACCAGCCCCTACATTTACTACCGGAAATGGACCTACTAAAGTTCCTAGGCTCTTTTATTTTATAAGAGCTGAACCTACGACTACAGCAGCAGGTTCTGTATTCGATCGTATACTCGTTCGGTTGGTTGTTGCTGGATCAACGTATACTTCATCGGTTGAATAAAGAAAAAAAAAAAAAGAAAGCACTAGTGCCGTTACTGGCTACCGCCCTGGAAGGAATGTTGGGCAAGACGGTGATGGATAAGCTATTGATGGTGCCGGTACATAAGCCAAATCAACTGGATCTACTTCAATCTGGATCTTCATCTGTAACAGGATATGCCTTTCACGCCACTGGCGATGGATCAATAACTCTATCTACTAATGATCTTACTCGTGCTTCTGGCTACGCTATTGGCTATGCTGACTCAGATACCCTGCCTAAAAGGCTGATCTTAGCGTCTTAGCCGCTGTCTCATTTCGTATAGTGTTCACTCTTTCTTAGCGCTCCGATATCCGCTTTATTCTCCGAATATGCGCATTCGAACTCTGGTTACGCGGCTATCTCTTATAGGGGTCCATTTTATCTTACTTGAGTCAGCTTGACCTACTTAACTCAGCGGTTAGAGTATCGCTCTCATACGGCGAGAGTCATTGGTTCAAATCCAATAGTAGGTAAAAGCGGTCGAAACCCCTCAAAAGAGGGGTGGAACTCTATCTCCATGACACCATGCAACTCCCTCCTGAGTCCCGTAATCAAAAGCTCAGAAGGATTCTTAATAGTCTCTCTGATAAGGCTACGTGTGATCGGGCCGAAGTTAAACAAGGGATCAAAGCGTCGAGTTTAAGATCGGATGCAATTATGACGCTGGTACATGCTGCACTGGTCCGTCTTTCCTTTCCTCTTTCTGTATCTCTTCTCCTGATCGGGTCAGAAATGTGAGAACCTTATCAGTCCAATAGGAAACTCCTCAATCTGTGTCTTCTGGGCCTGAGCATGTTTTTCATAGTTGATGCTCCGCTTGGGTAGAAAGAGATGTTAGGTGGATAGCTATTGCTGGCCCAGGCAAGAATTGCATGTGGTCGGTCGTTAGATGCCACCGGTTCATCATTCAGACAGATGCGCGATATGTGAGATAGAGTGCCCGCCTTTATACAATCCATTTTTTCTTGCCTCTCACCAAACAAAACTAAATGGGAAAAGCTCCGGCTAGGGAAATAAAGCGACCTTACGCATCACTTTTCTTTCTTCTGCTTCCCTATTTTAATCTGTTTCAGCCGAGAACAAGATGTGGGACTCATCTCAATGCGATACCCGAACCCTGGGATTATCTGCGCTCATACGATGAATCTTCAAAGGAAGGTGATTTAGGTGCTCAACGAGCCTGAAGTGATTGATCCGCTAGAGGTCCTGTCGAGCAGGAGTTTTTACTGTCAATGATGGTGGTGGTGCTTGGTTATCCTCAACCTTGCCTTTATACTAGCGAATCGAACCTCCTTTCATTTTTTTTTTCAAGCTTTTCCGCGTCTAAAGGGGCGTCTGAGAACGCTCTGCCCTCGCAACGGGAGGATACCGAGGGTCCCCTTCCTGCCCCACTCTTACTTCCATATGCACACTTATTTGGTCCATCGCTTGCTTCCTTTCTTTCTTTCTCGAGCAACCAAACTAGACTCCTATGCTTGTGGCCTAGCTTTCCTCAAGGGGCTTGAGTTTTTTCCCATTCGTTCAGGATATTTATATCTCAGCTGCTAAGGAGAGGATAGGAGCGAGATTGGGCAGCATGCGAAACGAGTAAGATGTTGGCGTAGCACGCCTCCCTTACTCCTAAATATTCCTGCTAATAATGATAACATCAGGACATGGTACCACCAATCGTTTGGTGCGCTATCGCTCAAGATCCCAAGAACAGTAGCTTTTGATACCACATTCTGCAGTGAAAGCCAGGGTCGGGTAGGTCAAATAACAACAAAAACAAGAGCGACGGAAGCAACGAAAAGAGGCCAAGATCGGGGGCAAAACACGTGAAAAGCGTGCCCAACTATCTCATATAAATACGACTATCTACCCCCGTTACTCGGCAATTATCGTATTAATTGTAACAAATTTTATCGAATTCGAATAATAATGCAAGCCGAGGTCTATCAGATGGTAAAGCCGAACGTGCATTCCGTAAGGCATTTGTGGCTAGGGCTGGATCGGCCCAAGTGCATTGTCTAAAAGCAGGGTTCAACTCCATCTTTGACTGCTTACAAATTTGGTACAGTGGTAACAGTCGTCTTAGCACAGCAAGGCTCGCCGCGAAATTCCTATGCTTTGGGCAGAGGATAACATTTCTGTGAACCATTTTTGTTGCTTGATTGAAAGAGCACCTTTTCATATAGATATAGGGCTTGCCGGGTCCTGAGAGGAGACCCGGTCTAAGAGCAGCTCCATGAAGCTCAGCCGGAAAGACATCAATTGCACGCGCCTCAGCCCGAACCCGAAAGGAGGATTCCACCCCTTGTATTGAGTCCCCAAAATGGCTTGGTCAAACGAGTTCCACCTCTTCATTTGTCGCTGCCAAGCCGTAACAACCAGCCAAAAGACCTATAACAATCAGTAAAACTGTCCGTGAGAAAGGGAAGATCTTGTCCATCGCAGCCCGTGTGCCGTGCTTTTCCCCGACTACGCTAGCAAGTGAACTCCCCTATTTTATATTTGATTGGGCAATTTATTAATAATCATGGTATCTCAGATACCTGTGGGAAAGGTGTCAACCTCCCTTATCCGCCTCTGACCGAAGCGCGTGGAGCGAAGCCCTACCCTTCCGGCTGACCAACTACGCTATCTAGTGAACCTATCCCTGAAATAGGGCTTTAATGCAATTACTTATATATCAGAACGCTTGTCAGTAAACCCATTAATTAAATGAAATTAGGCTTTATACGCTTGTATAAGGTGCCAAGCTTTTTTTGTCAAAAAATACGGAGTTTAAGATAAGACTTTCGCGTGATTCCTTTAATAAAGTAAAAAGGTAGTTTTCAGTGCTGGGGTTGGGCCAAGGTCATTTGCCTCCCTTGTTACTTACTATGCGACTTCTTTCATAAGAATTGATTATTTATTTAGGGTAATAAGAATAAACTGCTTTCCTAAGCTTATTACCTAGAACTAGAAAAGGTATTTCACCCGGGGATGCGCTAAAATTTAAAAAGAAGGTTTAACCACAATCGCCCACTCATTACGAGATCTCGGATTAAAATTGAAAATAAAATAAGATTGGAGAGGAAGCGAAAGAGCCTACTATACAAGACAATGGGATCAAGATTACATGCAGTGGGAGTTCAAACCAGAGGTTTGCAAGGTCTAGCCTAGCTTTTTCCAGGATCAAAGAAGATAGCCCTTCTCTAGATTGCTAAGAAGTAGCCCGCCCTACTCGAGCCAACTAGGATCAGAAGAGTGCCACAGATGATGAAATAGCTGCAGTTAGTAATTTAATTTCAAAGACGGGTTATGAAAAAACGGCTATTTGAACACCATCTCTTGCAAATAGATCATTGAGAATCTCGAGAACCTAAAAAAAAATGCAGAAGTGAGCGTACCCCAAGGCTCTCCTCTCTCCCCATTTTTTTAGCCAACACCATCAACCTCATTTTCACCTTGAATTGGTCAAAGCCAAATGATGAATAGAAGGAAAGGAGATCATAAAGATAGGCGGACGACTTTACTTAACTTATAGTATAGGTCGGATGTTTTCGTGAGCAGTAAGCAGCAAAGATCCCCTTATTTATGGAAAGCTGGTGGCCGCGCGTGAATTCTTTCA
This sequence comes from Heliosperma pusillum, assembly GCA_022085475.1. Classification (NCBI taxonomy): domain Eukaryota; kingdom Viridiplantae; phylum Streptophyta; class Magnoliopsida; order Caryophyllales; family Caryophyllaceae; genus Heliosperma; species Heliosperma pusillum. Next base: position 40,137 of record JAIUZE010024024.1, on the reverse strand, counting down.
AGGCAAGGGGCGGCCTGATTCGACATTGTTGTATACTCTGATCCGGTCGAGATAGTTTTCGTTTACCAGCGCGTAGGTAGTCTAAGTTCCTATGACCGAGTCTTTCTAGCCCCTGTGAACATCTTTGATTAATGTAT
>JAIUZE010024024.1:0-37500 GCA_022085475.1 Heliosperma pusillum | reverse complement strand
CAAAGCGAACCCCCCCTTTTTTTTTAGTCAAGAAGATGCAGATAAAAGGCCAATAGCCTGATGTCAGCTTCTACGGCATAAGCTTTCATTTAAATAAAAAATTTCATAAGATTTTAAAATCTCAGGTGAAAACAGTCATTTCAATCTTTTTCTTCCAATTCTAAGAAAGATAAATCCCGAAAAATCCGTCAATAAATGACGAACTCCATTATACAGATGATAGGACAGGGTCAGGCGAATCAGAAAACTCCAAAAATTCTTGGCTAAAGTACCTCGACTTCTCAGCGGAGAACGAGGGAAGGCAGCCGGAAGGAGACGAGGCTACAAGTCTGCCTACTGGGGAAGCGCGGACTTCCAATGCAGGGCCTTCGCACCAATACCGGGGGGGTAGCCCCGCAATCGCTGCAACGATAAGAATGGACCCGCAATCGGGCATGATTGTCGTTGCCCCAGGGAATCCAGCGGGGGTCTTCGAGATTCCGAATGCGGGGACACCGGAATCTCAAGCGGCGGAAGTTGGCCACCCCGCTGACCCCGAGCTTCCCTTTTCACTCTTCTTTTTATCCGCTGCACCCGTATAGCACTTTGACCATATTCATGAGAGTGCCAAGATCAATAGTTCTCTAAGGCTAAGATCATGTCACCACACCGTAAGCTGGGCCTATTCCACTCGGTGTGCTGGTCGTATGCTATCATGATTTTACCTAGTGTACATGCTCGTCGAAGATAGATTTGCACTTGTACTTGCTAATTAATTATTCTGTTGTCGCTCGTCCTGTCTATCCTAGTTGCCTATCTCCGTCACCAAGAAGAGGGTTTGGCCCGTAAAGTGGTACAGATCTACCTGTCCCCTTTAAAAGTTCCGTTTTTTGAGATCGTTCTAGACAAGTAGTAGATCGAGCCTAGAAAAATGGTGATCAAATAAAGTCCGTTCGTGCCAGTCCGGGTAAAGCTAGTAGAATGAAGAGAGACCGATGCTCGCTTCTTTCCGAGATGAAGACCAGCCCTTATTCTCTACTTCAGGTAGTCGAAGAACGTACCCGATTTAACTTTTATCAACTGATACAGAAAAAGAAGATATAATGTGCCGGCAAATGAAAGCGTCTCATAGTTCACACATTTGATCGATTCAAACCTGCTGCTTAAAGAGCTGCTTGCTAGCACTTTGTAATTACATTAGAATCAAATAGCCCAAGACTTTTTCTCCTCGGATCGGAGCGCACCACGGGATGCTTTGTGAACAGCCCCCTCTGTTCAATCCCGATACCTGTCAGATTCCATAGCTGATGAATCTCTTTCTTTTTTTACTCTTTCCATTGATCGTCACGCAAGCGGTCTCACCCAATCATCGGTGAACTGAGGTTCGGTCTACTCGCTTATTCCTCTCTAAGACTTTCTTCTGTCTATTCCTTTCTAACAGTTAGTTACCGGTCCGACTACCAAACTCTGTTTGCTCAATGAAAAGTGAAGGTAGTCTACCCGCATCGTCAAAGAAGATATCATGATGCTACCTTTTGCGAATGACGACAGTACGATGATTTCGGCTTTTCAAAAGGGTGACATTGTAGGTTAGATTCCTACTTGTTGAAGGTCTATAGTGATGTTATGTTATAATGACAATTAAGTAGTTAGAGTAGTCTCATTCATTGACGTAGATCACACTCTCGTTGACTACCTGCTTCTAGTGCGACAGAGAATGCAAGCAAAGAGATCCGCCTCTGCCGGTGCCGTCGGCCTGCAAGCCGATGCTAGATTAGTTGGAGCCCCGTGCATGCATTAGGAAAGAATGAGGCTAAACAGGCTGCTTCCGCTAGGCAAGCAGTCAGATCACTATAAGAGAATATAGCAGGGAAAGGGGATGGGAAATAGGTAAAAGCCGGTCGAAAGGACCTCTTCCTAGGAGTCTTTCCTGCTTCAGTTGAGAGGAGTCGAAGATGTGAGGTCATGCTTCACTTGGAAAGGGAGGGGCTCTTCCTGTCATCGGGCAATCAAAACATCTTGCGATTTTAGCCTTCCCGTCGAAACTAAGCTCACGAGAAGATCCTTTGATTACCAACCTTTTATATTGGCTCGTCGGTGGGGTTAAATACTGTCAAAGGTGAGGTTAAATACAGTAGTCTTGGGATATTATTACAACTTAACCACTTATCATAGATAAAGAAGTAGTTAATTATTGATCTGCTTTTGTAGCTGCTTTGATTTACCATCCCGTTGTGAAAGAAGAAGCATGGATTCCACTTCCCATACATTGATTGCTACACGGAATGTAGAGAAAGCAAAGAAGGGATTGAACGAATTTCTGGCGCTTTCTATCAGGTCCCTATGATCATATTCTGTTATATGAAAGTGTTCACTTAAACGTGACTTAAAGAACTTTCTTTCTCTTCTTAAGTGCTTTTCCTATGAATTCTTTCTTTCTTATTGGTATTCTTTGAATCCTTTTTCTTTAGTTAACCAATGAGTACCGGCTTCCTGCCAACAGGCACCTCTTACCTGGTGAATCAGCATGTTCTAAGACGTCTTCTTTGGTGTGAGTATGTATTTCATATTTGTTACAGCAAAGTAAAAGTATTTTACTCTCAATTATTGACTATTTTGAAGCTTTGGGGGAGAGCAAGGACGGGAACGAGCGTAGACAAAGAAGGAGAGGAATGGAATTCTTAATCTCATTATAATTAAAATTGATATTTTTTAATTAAAAAAAAAGAAATAATTTTAATTTCTATTTAGATTCTAAAAGTAATTAAAAAAGATTAAAAATATCAATTTTTATACTTAAAAAAGATCAAATTCAATTATTATATAATAATATAAATACTACTATTTATGAGATCACTATCCTATATTTCTAACATGATTCAGCATAAATGGTTTCTGCTGTTATATATGATATGCGCCTACATTTTAAGTCTAAAGGGGCAACATTTACGGATACGTAATTTTAATTGCGTAGTCTGGACCAGAGTTTAATGCAGGAGAGGAGTAGTCAGTCTCGCGTGCTTCAATTGAAGTTGAAGTTTCTCGTGCTTCTTGCATTTCACCAGGAAATTGTAAACTACCTTTTTTAAGAAAGGATTGAAACCAATCCAAGACCTTTTGTTCGATATCTCTTGGGATATCTCCTAATTGGGTGAGATGAGTGGGCGCCTTTACCTCCGGAATTTTAGAAAACCTTCTTTTAGAGAAAACCTCCTTTCAAGCACTGAGGAAGACAAAGATTCCCCATATAGATGACTGCCTGCGCTTAAATCTTTAAACTGGTAACCCGCATTTGATCCCAACCAACTCCTGCCCCTTCTTTTGCGGTTGCGGAAAGGGCTCTCTTAGTACTAGCCGTACATTTCGAACAGAGGCGAACCAACTTAATTTGGGTTTAAGCACGAGATTGGGTCGAAATTCGACACTTTTTTCCTTAAGGTTAAGGTAAGGTTCTTGAACTCATCAAAGGGACCTGCTCTTTCATCTGAAAAGCCACCGGCAAATGCTTCAACTTCATCTTCATCTGTAAGTCGAGCTTCAACTTCTTTACCTAAGTTATTTATTTAGTTCGGAAAAGGTGACACAAGTTCACGAGAGGGAGCTTAGAGAGTAGAGCCAGCTGTTACAGCCCTAGTAAATGAAGGCGCTAGAAGTCCTGTTCCAATTGGATCCAGTTCTTGAAGATGATGCCCCCTTACCTTAAACCGGGTAAACTAACAAGCTAAAACTGAGGCTAGGCTGGGCTCTTAGGGTTGGGCGTTATATTAATCTTAAGGGTCGAAGAAGCATTTTTATCCCCTTATTTGCGTTTGCGGGATTTCTGTAAAATTAACATTTTAGAATGTGCATTATGAGTGGGAAAGCCCTGATTATCCAAGTTAAGTTATTAATATTAATTAAAGTGGAACCACCTTTCCTTCGCATCCATCACCAGCAACTGGAAATCTTGCTTCTTCGACTTTGTCTTCATCCGGTTCTTTTTCTGGAAAGAGGGAAGTAAATCCTCCAACCTTTGGAAGGTGGGAAGGTACCTTTGGTCGATACCTTGTCTCTTGTTGGGCGAGACCCTGTACGTTGATTGATGACAGGCTTTTGATTCAGGAAAGCGTAGACGGAGTACCTTTCTTGTTCGACGAAGCAGTTGCTCCGGTAGAAGTGGGATCAGTTTATCGATTCGATAGACATAGCCAAGCCAAGATTCCCATTTATTGATATAAATAGGTGGAACCTTGATCTCCATCATCAGCTAAAGCTGCTTCGGAATTGGCACTCTTTCCCAACGGCTCTCAGCCCACGATCTCTATCCGCGATCCCTCCAGTCAAGAATGCTAACACTTGTTATAGATGCTCAGAAACGTTATATAAAAAAACCTATTCTAATAGGGCAGGGCCCCGGTCACAGGTTATTCGAGAGGAGATTCATTCACTTCCTAGCGTAGCGTATACGAGAAAGGGCAGAGCCCATCCCTTCCACCCGGACAGAGGAAAGGCCACCCTTAGTAGTATTCTATAGGCACACCTTACACGTTACCTACAGGTCATAAGAGCTCTCATCCACTACTCTTTTATGCCGCAGATTTTATCAATTTAGCTTGTATGCCTTGATATGAAGCTTAAAACAGCAGGACGAGGTATTGAGCTCCCTACGTCAAATCACAAGAAGGGCTTCTGCCCTTAAACAACAGGAAGAATATGCAAAATGCCATCTGAATATCAGCTAGGACTTCCCCGAGGCATTCCTCACCAAAACCGCAATCTTTCTCAGTGGCCATTCCTACTCCTACTGAAATAATGATGGATTTGATGCCTGTGCTTCTGACCATCAGGAATGGTTTTCGCACGATTGAGAGTAATCCCTTATAACTAATTATATATATTATACGAAATTATGAGAGACCTCCTTTAATGGTCATGTAGAAGGAGTGGTTTCGACCCTTCCTCTGTCATACGTGAACCGAGCTCACGAACAAAGACCAATATAGGGAGCGCAGCTTCCCTTCACTCCTTCCCCGAGTTCGAACGTCTTGGCAAAACATCACAGAACAAATCTAGGGATGGGTGAACTGACCTTGCCGCCAACCGCTGATTGGACCACCCGGGGGTTCATATGAGCTCTTGTATGCTGCGATTGGTCTCTGCGCTCGAGGGGTTTTATTCCTCTGCTCGAGTAATTAGACCCTAATTCTTGGGTACACATACCAGTACGCCTTACCAACGGGGTCTCTGAGGGCTATGCCGTGGTACTTAATCTTATATGTTCGAAAGAACTCCAAACGGTGAAGGCATGGATTGAGGATTCCTCCAATCTTGAAGATTTATCTTCTTTTTCACGTGAAAATTCATACATTAAATTTATCGTAATTCCATCAAATAAGTTTAAACCCGAGTGGCTTGGGTGAGATGGATTACCAAAGGCGTACTCCCTTTGGCTTGTTGTTCGAATTCCACCTACCAAATGACAAAGTTTCTCCTCTTTGTTAAATATAGTTGTAGAAAGGAAAGATCGAGTAATGCCTTAACTGAGCAACCGATTCCCGCATATCGAGGGCTGGAATGCTCTATTGTGAGAGTTGATCTCGAATTCAATAAAAATAGCTTTCCAATACAAGTACTAATTCCGTCTTGGCGAAGTGCACAAAGTTGAGCTCATAGGAAAAGAAAAGCTTTATACTTGCTTCAAAGAAAAGGTTTAAAATGGATATTTTTTTCGCTAGAATATGAGGTCTGTGGTAGAAGTCATGTGGCATCAAGTCATTAACATTAAGGCTTCGGCTTCGCCTCCTGCCTTTTTATTTGAAGCGCGCGGAACATCGAAGTGAGCCAAAGAAAAAAGCTTGCTTGGGTTGGCTCGAAGCTATGACATCGAGCACTTTTGTGCCACTGATTAAGAACGTTGCTTTTGCATGGTCAATTCGACACTTAACCATCAATCATCATATACATATAATAAAAAAAATATCGAGTTTGATCCTGGCTCAGAAGAACTGAGCGCTAGATGTTTAACACATGCAAGCTATTGGAAAAGACAAAGAAAAAGTTTAGTAAAAGCCTGTGATTTTCGTTACTCGAGTGATTTCAGTAAATCAATAATAAAAATAAAAAACTTTTTTAAAGAACCCCCTCTCCTTTCTTGTTCGTCTTAATATGCGAGCCTCTTCCAGACCGTGAAAATCGGACTAAACCCAATTTCCCTTCAGAAACGGGAAAATATAAATAAAAAATCAAACAAACCCGCGAATTTTCGTCATTCGACGGATTTCACTAATAGAATGGCAAAAATAAAATCTTTTTTCAATGAAAGCGGGCTTTTTGTGCCACTGATTTACTGGACTTCTTTTATATGCCTCAATCTGAGCCCTCTCACTAGCTATAAATAGCCTCTCCCTATACGGTCGAGCTCTTAAGAACCTAAAGTAAAGGGCCTAATATTATTCCTATTCCTATACTGTTTCAAGGCTTGTAACAGGAGATCTAAGATCTTACTGGGGGAGATACCTTACTTGAGTGAAGTGCACCTGCTGCTTTCGCAAAGGACGTCTTGGTATGAAGCATCGCTTGCACGCACTAGCTTCCGTGCCACGTTAAGCAGAAGAACTAGTAGTTTATGGGTCTCCTTACTGATAGGTAAGACAAGGGATCTCCCAATTCGTAATTTGTTAATAGGAGCCTCCTTTACTTGACCTGGAGAATGAGCCACTTTCACATTCGAGCAGGGCCAATCCAAATTTCAGAGCATTGGAATCAAACTGCGTAAGGTGTTTCGGGCAATCATACGATTCTACCATTCTAGCTACTGGGTCAAAGATGAGTGGATTTTGACCGACCTATCCATAAATTTAGGGTAAATGAAACCAACACAAAGAAGAATCCAATCAGGGCTAATGCTAACTTGAGATTATGGGGCCCTTCTTATTGTAGGGCTTGGTTCAGCGGTCTGCGGATTCAACAGTAGGGTCTCAATTTCACCAGTTCTAAATTAAAATCGTACGATGTCGCACCAATCTCGTAACTTCTAAACCAATATTGGTAGAACGTTCTTAAATAGGGCTGCACTTGACGGATCTTTCCTGGGGGTAGCGCTGGGATATCCTTCTTAATTTCGTAAAAAGTTATAAATCAATACCGATGTTGGTATCGTTCTCAAAATCAGAGTTTCTATGCCCATCGCAATAAGGCTCGCTCCCTTCTTCCTAAAATCATATGATCTTAGATCAATCTCGGAATTTCCGGCTGCTTCCCTAACCTCAATCTCTGGCTTTGGTTTACGAGTCTACGAATTGGATGCCTGTCTCTACAAAGCTCGTAAGCAATCTCGGAACTTTTTTTTATGTCAATATAGGCGCCTTAGCAATTACTGGACAGACTATCTTAGTGATTATAGGACAAGTTCTTCTTATTATAAGATGAATTCAAGAATCTTATAATTCTTAAAGCTATTTCGGAAAACGGACCATACATAGTCTTCCTATGATGATTCACAGGGAGAGAGAAAGATGACTTTGCTCTTTGATCTCAGTGTAAAGCTCTAGCGAAAGCAAGGAAAAAGTGACTTTTAAATTCAAAGAAGAGGGTAGAAGAGGTCAATCATTTGATGTCTTTAGCGCTAGATCCCTTTCGTCAGTTAAGCTCGCTTAGGTTCGAAAGGTAAGTTCCCTTTTTGGTCTTCTTTTTCTAAGGGTGCGAAAGCAGGATCGCATCTGGTATTTAAGTAAGGAGTCCCACTGGAAGAAGGAAGAGTGGTAGCGATTTATACCTCTTATTAATTTGAACGGGAAAGGAGCCTCGCTTAAGAATGAGAATCATGAGGCAGGGCATCAACTTTAGCCTTTCTTTCTCCTATTAAGGGTGGGAAGATTAAGAATCGACTAAGACTAATGCTGCGCCGGAACACTGAGGTAGGAATGATGAAGCTAACTGCCCTTGTATATAGAAAGGGGCCTTCCTTTCCATCATCAACCTCACCTTCTACCCCGTCTTCGACTGCTTCATCCGCTTTATCTGTTGTTTTTTCTTGAACTGCCTCGTCGACTGTGTCCGTTTCGTCAGCAAATGGTTGTTCGCCTTGCTCTGACTCATGCTCACGTTCTACGAATCCGCCTGGTGCTGGTCCTATCACTCATCAAAGGGACATGCTCCAGCTACGTCTACTTCTCCAGATACGCAAAACCTTTCCACTCACAAAACCATTACACGCGACCAAGCCTTATCAAAAGCCGCAACGTATCTTCAAACCTGAAATATGTCCGCCCGCGGCCAGTAATACGAAGTTTACTAGCTCGCATATTAGGGAAGTAAAGAAGAGAGAGGAAGGGGCAGAATATGCTCCCCTCCTTAACGCGGAATAAAGCCGAGGGTTCGTAGAAGCTCAATCATCGGGAGAGGGCGTTTACGCGGCATAAAGAGCCCCTCTACTTGTTGTAGTGAGGGTGCATAGCAGTTCGACTAATATGGCAAGGACTCTCCCTAATGATACGTCCATTCCTAACAGGTTTTGAGACATATTATAATATAAAAATAATGTGTATTTTCATTTATATTGATTTTCTGTAAGTAATTAAATAAATATTAAAATAAGATTAAAAAGAGAATCTTTTCTTATTATTGATTTTCTGTAAGTTCTTAAATATCATAAAAGATGTTCTAGATAGTTTATTTTTTAATAAGAATGTGTATTGATTTTCTTATTAGAGAAGGATATAGACAAAAGATGAGGCTATTTATAGCTCGGAGAGGAAGATGACCCTTGATCCCACCCTTACAGAGGTGCCAAATCCAGTTTTTGCGCGGAAGAAACGTAACAGCCGGCTCGCTTCGGCACTACATCCGCTCCGCTGAAGACGATTAGGATGTGAGCGGGTAGCTTGACCGCGGATGGAGGATGGGACACTGGTTACACCAATTCCTATTCCTATTGCTTGCTGCGCCAGGAGCGAAATCTCCTACCTAGTTGCCACTTGTTTGAATGCGAGGAATCCTTGTCTCGCATGCCACGTATGTAGCTTCGACCCGTCGCTGCTTTTAAGATAGGGTTAATCAGTAATCAGGAACGGGTATAGGGATGAAATTCCTAAGACCTGTAATGAATGGGTACGACCTATGAAGGCTTTATTCTCCCAATTCCTTTAAAAAGAAGGGGGCGTAGGAACGGAGTTTAGTACATCCGCGGCTAGACGACTGAGAACTGTCGGCGATTGGAGTGGGACACACTCTCCTCAAGCAAGTCGCGTGGAAAGAGAGGCGTATCCGCATACCGCGTGAAGGCCTTTTAAGGACTCGACCGCTAGCGAGAGGAGACTGAACAGCATGCATTGGAAAAGGTCACACTTCGATCACCGACGAGCAATTCATTTCATCAAATAAGGCCTTTTGCTGCTTGAATGCCACGTTTCAATCTCCTATAATGGTACGACCTGCAACGGGACTTGTCCTCACACTTTCTTCAAACAGAAATGGCCAATGCGCTTGTTTCGCATGAGAACCGGGCTAAGTATTGAACATACTTTATTTTCCTCGGCAATGACGTGGAATGAGATGCGCTGCTCCTGGACTGGTACCGTAGCGTGTAGCGCTTGCGTGTCGTGGACTGAGGGACGTCCCGTGCTAGCTCATAAGACTGCTACTTCTAATAGTGTTACTTTCTTTATAACGCGTGCGTGCATGTCGTTTGGCAGAGGAGCTGGCTGACGTATTCGTTGACCGAGCACGTGAAATACCAATCCTCAGTAGGCGTTGCGCGCGAAAGAGATGCTTCGGGAAAGGCTTTTGATGCTTAAAAAGCCTCATTTTAATCTCCTCAGCTGGTAAGACCTTCAACGGGACCCTTTCGCCTGTTTTCAGTAAACAAAAGTAGTAGGTGCGCTTGTTTCGTATGAGAATGCAAACGAAGAAAGCCGACTTCCTTCTCTAAGATCAGAACGCGGGAATGAGATTCCTTTACTGACGATAGTGCATGAAGACGACGAAGTGCCACAGATGTTGGTCGAGCAGGAGATGTTTTGGACTGCTAGCGGTAGGAGAGAGCATAACGTAGCTTCTTGTGACGCATACATATTCCCTAATGCTAAAATCGCATTTCGTGAGTCCGTAAAGGTAGGACGGGTGTGCCCCCATCTTTTGTTTGACGGAAACAGCCGTACGAACGGAATTCCTAGGATTGGTGCGCAACATTGCCGCTGGTTGCCTGATTTGAACTCCTTTCTCCAATAATGACACAGGTTTCTAACTAACCACCACCGAGGTAAGTCATATTGGTACGTGCAGACACTTGAGGAACAAGCTGACTACCCTAGCTTGCTCTTGAACTACAATACTGGTTCTCGTTCCACATATAAAGTAGCCTTCATCCTAGGAATAAAGCTGCGTTTTGTGCTCCTATAATGGTATGACCCCAACCCAAGAAGGGTCTGTCCTCACGCTTTCAGTAAAAAGAAATGACCAACGTGAACGTTTGATACGAGAACCGGGATACAGGAAGGGGTTTTACCCCACGAAGCTTGCTTGCTTGCTCTTGGACTGAGGAACTGGCGGGCATATTCGTTGACCGAGCACGTGGGAATGCTTATTCCTTTGACTGGGCACGTGGAATACTAACCCTTGGAAAGGGATGCTTCAGGAAGAGCTTTTACTGATTAAGAAGAAGCCTCATTTCGAAGAGACCCATAATGGTAGGACCCCAAGAGGGGCGTATCCTTCTTTCATATAGGAATAAAGCCACGTTTTAATCTCCTCAGTACGACCTTCAAGAGGACTTGTTCTCCTGCTTTCTGTAAACAAAAATAGCAACTGAGTACGTTTCGCATGAGAATTGGGATGCTGAAAGGTCATTTTCGGACAGACACATAAGGCTGCTGCGCTTGTATCCTATTCCTGCTCATGTCACGTCTTTCTGTTAACGGCGGGACTCGTTCCACCGCTTCGCTCATGATTCCTTTACTGATCATGCCGCGGAATGAGATTCCTTTGAATGCTAGTGGTTGACGCATGATGTAGCTCATTGCTCCTGTGCAAGTGCAGATTCCTTCGATCGCTAACGCCCATTGGTACTTGGCACTGCTAGCGCTTGTGATTCCTTTACCGAGCGTGTGAACTGATGCTTGCGACGTGTGCATGTCGTGGACTGACTTTCGGTTGCTGACACATACTCCTCGGTTGAGCACGTACCTTGATTAATAACTTTACTTTTTAACGCCCGCATGTCGTTTGAACACGAACAACCGAACTATAATTATTAATGCTTGGTGTTGCGCTTTGTTCATAAACTTTTAAGTTTCGTGCACGTATAGGGGATTTGGAACAGACTTGCTCCCTCACCGCCTCGCTTCCTGTGTCGCTTACTGCGCATGTGGATTTATAACCTTTTAATGCTCGCACGTCGTTCTAACAGCACAGGTATGCGTGGGCTGAGCATGTTCGTTTGAACAACTGAGCACTATAATCCTTATGATTGATGTTGCATTGCTCATAAAGCTTTAAGTATTTCACAAACAGTAGGAATTGGAATACATACTTGCTCCTGTGCGACAACATTCTAACCGAACTGAGCGCGTGGACTGAGATTGGACTGACATGAAAGGGTTTACCGAGCATGGTCGTTCTCGGACAGACGCGGGCTGGCATAGTAGTGAGGCGTAGCTGGTCCTTTAGTCCTCATATGAGTATCCGTCTTAAGCTATAGTGAGCTAATAATTTTAATATAAATTTTATTTTAATATAAATTTCTTAAAAGAAAGATTCTCTAAAAGCCAAAAGCCGGCATTTTTCTTACTCGAGGCGTAAATGGTTGAAACAAGTGACTTTGAGGAAGTTTACTAGCTCGCATATCAGTAAAGGGGCGGGAGAGAAAGAGAGTGGATAAGTCAAAGAGTTAGCACTTACAGAAGATAAAGAAGCAGATTCTGCATACCTAAGTGCCAGGGCACAGAAACTAGACAGCTCACAACTAAGATAGCGCGCAAACTAGAAGAGTTGCCTCCTTCGCTCACCCGTTAGCTTATGAAAAGGGAAGATCAGGACTCGGCTTAACTGTATGTTCTGTTCTATACCACGTGGAAAGCCAATAGGCCAATTCACTTTAGCATACCACTCTGGCAGAAAAAAGTATATTTGCCATAGGCGCCCTGTAAACTAGGCACTCTCCAAATGGTACTGGATTGAAGCTAGTCTACATTCAGCCCTTGGAATTTCATAATGACTCTCAGACTTTGCAGAAGCGTCGGGCCTCCCCATCAGTTGGCATAAAAGTAAACTCTTCCTTTCCTGGAAAGGAGTTGACAGGCACTTTATTTCGGGCATTCTTGATCTGTCTAGGGGATAACAAACGTCAAGGGGCTTGGCTTGGTTCACCCTCTCTGGTACATCCTAGGACATTAGAGTGAGATGTCGGCCGTTCCACTCGCGAGTAAAGAATCTTTACCACTACTACCTACTAACTTCTCGCCTAATCCCTCAGGAAAGTTGACCGACTAAGGCCTCTTCAAAGCCGGACGGAGGATCACTTTTTCTTTGAACGAATCTTGCTCCCTTATCTGCTTCTTCTTTTGTTGACAATTCTTCTGTTGTCGTAGAGGGAAGAACTGGTCTTTCAGGGCCCCGACGGGTCAATGCTTTGGATTCAGCCCTTCTTATGGTATGGACTTCCCCTGTCTCAGTTCATGTCTAACTGGCACCTAGGGGGAACCCGGCCTTTCATCATTCCATTCCTTACCATCTTTCGGTAGCAGCATCCGGAGCAAGAACTGGTAGTCTCCCATGGTCCAGGGGCCTTCGTTCCCTCTTAAGTAGATAGGCTGGTCTATTTCGCCTTCGCTAGAACCAGGAAGCTTTGACGGAAGTCCCATATCTGAGTCGCCGGAGATGCAAGTCTCCCATTGGTTCGAAGAAAACCAGAAATGGGCGGGATCTTTCATCGATAGCTATTCATTTGAGTCTTCGGGTAGCATTGCTTTGCTTGGCATCGGTCTATCGTAGTCCCCATTGCACCGCTAGATAAGAGGTTAGAATCTCAATCATGACAGTAGCAGAAATATACACAAAAAGGAAATTCCAAAGGCTGAATGTAGACTAGCTTCAGCAAAGAAAATTAGATCGTCGGAAGTGAGAGATCGGATTTCGATCCCGGGGGAGCTTTCTAAAAAAATTTGAATTGCCTCTCTTGAATAAGAATGGAGAAGCCTTCCATCGCAATACAGAAGAGCAGAAGGAGAAATAGGGTATCGTTGGCGAATACCCTTTCCACTGCCATCGAAGTAGAGGGTATACTGGTTCTAAGCCTACCTTTTTTCATCACTTCAGCCCGCTGTCCTCTTTCGATAGTTCAATTACGAGAATCCTATTGCCCTGACGTGCTTTCTGAACTTCTCTTGAGTGCCTTAGACTAGGAACTCTATGTTTACCATTGGTAGGTTAGTGATGCTCGGGGAGTAGCACAATCTTAGAGATAGAGAGAGCACTCTCGAAGAGAAGGGTTTGAATGGAACGCTAAGTGGTTCTATGTGAAAGCAATACAATAAGGGTCCTTCTCATTCCTTTCGTCTTTCATTTGTTGAATTAGCTCTGGGTTTTGACAGCTATACGAAATTTAATCCCAGTGACAGGGAATCCAATCCTCCTCGTATGGTACCATTGCCTCTGCCAAAGGAGTCTTCCTCTCTAGTAGCCCTTCCGACAACAGATTCAATTGCAGCACTAACAGCGATCTAACGCTGGAGCGATGGGAAGACTACATCCGGCGGCCTCAACCCGCCTTTCCCTACCTTGCCATTAAGCCTTCCTTGCTTTCCATGAGGGCTGGAAGCGTGGCACCTCACACCTTTGTACACGTAACAACTACTCCTGTTATCCTTGAACGTCTCCCTATAATACTCAACATTGACACAACGTGGAATCTTGATGATGTTGAAACACGAACGGCAAGGGAACCTCCTTCTACCGATAAGGCGAACCGCTGGCCAATAAAATTTAGAAGCTAAAGAGAAGTTACAGAAGTGACAGATAAGTCTCTTAGCCGAGGGAGTCTATCCGGACTCGACTCGAAGATGGAATAACAACAGGCTATTCTAGATCTTTCCTCTTTCCGGTTCTTCGAGAGTTCTAGTTATGGGCGACTCTACCAATCCTTTTTGGGCCGGATAGTCTTTTTTTCAACTTGTTACTTGTTACCTATTCTTCTATTCTCCGATCTGTCAATAGTCTGTTTGAACTCTTAATGGAATGCAAATCTTCGTCGACCTCAAAACAAAGAGATCTTCATCATTGCCGAAAGAAAGTTCAATGAGACCGGGAGGCGCGGTCCAAGAGAAGGAGATGAAAGCCAGAGAGAGAAGGTTTCCTTTTGGAGCCTCCATGGATACGAAGTCTAACGCACTCAAGAGAAGTTCCCGATAAGGTAAGTCAGTCAAAGGCCTTTCGAGTTGTTGTAGCAATTGAACTCTTCAAGCAATGATCTTATTTATTAAACCGCTTGCTGAGCTGCTTGTTTAGTTGCTATAGCCGAATGACCTTCCATCACATCAACTATAAGAAGAAGAGTTTCGGAAGAATACGCTTCAGGGACAAATTTATCTTCTATCCCTTCCTGACTCTGCTGACATCCCGCCTTAATCTTTCTTAGGGTTGAAAGAATAAATGAGATGCCCTTGTTCTCTCCTATCCTTTTTCTATACATATAGTAGCGCCTGCTGGCCAGTCATAGATAGTAGTAACTTATTGAATTCTGGCTTCCTCTCTTTTTGAGAGATCAGGTTCAAACTACTAAAGCTCGTAGGAAGAGTCAAAGTTCGTCAAAAATGTTAGAATACCGCCTTCCTGAGAGGCTTGACAGAGAATCTTTCTTCTTGAAAGATATCTTCATTCTATGCTTTCTTCGTTCCTAGCCATTATTCTATTCTATATCAAAGGGAATCAGAATAGCTATTATCCCTGATTCATCTAAAGGCTCAGCGGATCCGAATCACTTGGAATTTGCACTGAAACATATTTATCCTAATTGACCCTCCAACCCTTAGGAGGCTGGGCCTGCAATGCAATTAGATAGGCTGCTCACTTTAAGACTGAAGACTGAATGGAAAGGCTAGACATAAAAAGAGGGCACTCCCACTGATCCGGCTAAAAAAGGACGTGTAGGGAGATCCCATGTATTACCCCTCGGTAAAAGGGGCAGGAAGTGCTCCCTTCTCTTATCTTAAAATATGCCTTCCATGGCAAAGTGGTATTCGATACCAGCTAAAACTTCTCCAAAGATTTCTGCTCCAAAAGCACGAATCCACGGACGTTTCTTTTAAGAAAACCCGGATATCGGAGGAATACTTTCTAGTAAGTACACATTATGGAAGGGCTAGCTGCCCTATCAATAGGAGGGGCAAGTGCTTCATTCTATACAAAAAAGGGAAGATTTCACTCGTTAACTACGCAAATACGCTCATTTACTGATGGCTTATCATCCACGATGTATATCAAAAGCTCGGGGTTTTTCGTGTATCACGTGAGGAGAAGTTCACTCGTTTGGCAACTGATTTTCGGACTTTTGGCACATGGGCCGGGCTACCCTTACTCAGATCTCGATGCTCGCTCTTCGCAAACAGCGAAAGCAAGCTGCAAATTACCTTATATTCTATCTACCAAATCCCCTACATTTATGAAAAAAAATACCAACCAACTGCGTTGTCTAAAAGCAAAGTTCGATCCCATCCCGGACTGATCGAATTCGGTACAGTGGTCTCAGTCTTGGCAAGGCAAGGTTCGCCATGCAATTACTGTGTTTTAAGCAGAGGATTTTATTTCTGTGAATGCTTTCCACTGCTTGAGGGGATGAGAACACTACCTACGATTGGACGAAAGAGCACCATTTTATACATAAAATAGGCAGATCTGGGTCCTGGAAAGGGCCGGTATCGAGGCCCAGAAAGCGGTGAGAACAGGACAGAACCGGCATAAAACCTGTCCATGTAAATTGAACGCCAATCCCGCCCTAACTCAGACTTTCATTTTATAATGAGTGTTCGCGCGTATAAAGAAAAAAGTATATCATAGATACGGCCGAAGATTTATAAAGTGTGCATAGTCTCTCCTCTTAGCAAGATAAGGGCTGGGATTCATACCAAAAAGTCTCATGAATATTGAAGTCTTTTTTTCCTCATTCACGTGTCGAAGTGCACATGAGATCGATCATATATAATCGATGCAATCGCTGTTTTCGAGATGCCAAGGTCGAGACAAAGCACGTGAAAAGCCTGTCCAACGGCCTCGTACTAATTGTGCAACTATCTTTCTTCGTCGTTCAACTATAATCGTAGTAATCGATACCAATTTAACCATAGAATAATGCGAGTCGAAGTCTATAGTAGATGTGGTTTTAGGCTCTCGTGCATCTGTATATTGTTATATAGAAGAATTTCTCTGGGACTGATCGAATTCGGTACGGTGGTCTCAGTCGTCTGAGCATGCCCCTTATAGCAGGGCTCACTGTGCAATTCCTATGCTTTGAGCAGAGGATAACATTTCTGTGAACGCTGCCCGGGGGAATGGAACATCCGCGGTTGATTGATTGATTGAGCACTTTTACCATAGAAAATAGGCATATCTGGGCCCCCGAAAGCGGTGAAAGCAGGACAGAGCCGGCATAAAGCCTGCCCAGCTGCCTCATGTAAACGCAAATGCCGATTCCAGCCTATCTTGGACTTTCGTTTTATAATGAATGTACATATGTAGAAAGAAAAAACCGTAGACATAGTCAAAGATGTCGAAAGTGTTCCGCCTCTTCTCGTCCAATCATCGAAGCAAGCACCGCCCCGTTCACTGCCAAAAAAAGAAAAAGAGAATGAAGGCGGCAATGGAAGCGGCCAAAAGCGTGCCCAACCGTGGCCAAGCCAATGCTTGACTTGACTATCAAAGGTTTTCTGCGCCGAATAAGGATTTGAACGTTGACTAAAGACGGGATTTTTGGTTGAAAGTGGGACTTTTGCTATAGAGTCAGGCTTGCCTTGCCTGAGAAAGGACTGGTTTTGAAGTCCTAAAGGAAGGGAAAGACGGCAAACTTGGGGCGGCAAAAGGCTTGAGAAGTGTGTCCAACGTGACGATATAAAGGCAAATGGCACTTACAGCCTGAACACATCAATTCCAACGAAGTCCGATCTTCTCGTAAGCTAGAATACTGAAGCTGCTTTCCAAGATGTCTAACCATTGGGTTTTCTTAGAAACCTTACTAAAGGACTCTCATAGGTATAGCTCGTGTAGTAAGAAAGAATAACTAAAGTCAAGAAGAAAAACTTTGTTTTGTGTTAGGAGACGCGTATATAAAAGTAGAACGCCAATCCCATCCTCAATATGCCATGATCAACCAAAGAAAGAAGTATCTCGTGAATATGGCGAAGATACAGAAAGTGTGCATGACAAAGCACTCTCTTGTGTTAGGAAAGCCAGGTCAAGAAGGCAGCGTTTTGTCTTAGGAGACGTGTCTTCGCTTTCTCATATGTATAAAGTTTAGAGAGAACTACTTAAGGTATCGATCATATAAAGATAAAGTAACACATCAATTCCTACTCAAATCCAACGAAGTCTGATCTTCTCGTAAGCTAGAATCCAAGGCTTCCTTACAGCTTGTCATTTTAGGTCGAAGAAAACGACTACTGTAGTTTGCATGCGCATAGAAGATTTGGAAAGTGGTTACATAGCGGCAAATCATTAGCTTTTCTTAGGAAAGCGAACTCTATCTATAGAGAGACTTACTTGAGTTGGCTTTCCTAAGGCAGCTAGCAAGTCAACCTCCCAATTTGGATAGGAGCTCCTTGTTAAATGGATTACCTAGCTAAGCTTGATTCTATTTATGAAAATAAGAGAGCAGCACAGAAGAGGCTGCAGATGGACCAGAAGAAGCTGTGGCACTTTCGGATTTGATAGAAGAAGCTGTTGTCGCAATTAAATCAGAAGGAACTGCACATTCACGATGGCAAGAGCAAGACATTTTTTAATTTAAAATGGGTTGTTCTCAGAGATGCTACATAAGCGCTGTTAGGACTAATCCATATATATAAGAAAGGATGCGTCAGACTGAAGCTGCACATGAATCAGCAACTTTTGAATCAAAGCCTTTTTCCCCTGGTTCTATTAGTTCAATCAGATCTAGGGGATTTCCTGCTTTCCCACTTCAATCGTGCAACTTTCTCAAAGACCGGGCTAATTGTCCTAAGAAAAAGAACTGATGCCACTTGTCCTGAACAGCTAACTGTTATATCTTTACCGATGCGCCCCTTTCTTTATTTAGGAGTTCGACACCTGGTCTAGTTAAGTCTATCGTAGTAAATCCTTCTCACAGTCTATAGCCTTCGGCCTTGCTTTTCATAGCCTTATTTACTTTACCAGGAAAGATCAGATGGCATACACTCTTGATGAGCCCTCAGAAACTTCATAAGATTGTTATACTCATTGACATTCCCTTTGGGTCTAATGCTAGTTGTTTTCTCTTAATTGATATTCTTCGGTTGCGATTTCTAACCAGCCCCTACATTTACTACCGGAAATGGACCTACTAAAGTTCCTAGGCTCTTTTATTTTATAAGAGCTGAACCTACGACTACAGCAGCAGGTTCTGTATTCGATCGTATACTCGTTCGGTTGGTTGTTGCTGGATCAACGTATACTTCATCGGTTGAATAAAGAAAAAAAAAAAAAGAAAGCACTAGTGCCGTTACTGGCTACCGACCTGGAAGGAATGTTGGGCAAGACGGTGATGGATAAGCTATTGATGGTGCCGGTACATAAGCCAAATCAACTGGATCTACTTCAATCTGGATCTTCATCTGTAACAGGATATGCCTTTCACGCCACTGGCGATGGATCAATAACTCTATCTACTAATGATCTTACTCGTGCTTCTGGCTACGCTATTGGCTATGCTGACTCAGATACCCTGCCTAAAAGGCTGATCTTAGCGTCTTAGCCGCTGTCTCATTTCGTATAGTGTTCACTCTTTCTTAGCGCTCCGATATCCGCTTTATTCTCCGAATATGCGCATTCGAACTCTGGTTACGCGGCTATCTCTTATAGGGGTCCATTTTATCTTACTTGAGTCAGCTTGACCTACTTAACTCAGCGGTTAGAGTATCGCTCTCATACGGCGAGAGTCATTGGTTCAAATCCAATAGTAGGTAAAAGCGGTCGAAACCCCTCAAAAGAGGGGTGGAACTCTATCTCCATGACACCATGCAACTCCCTCCTGAGTCCCGTAATCAAAAGCTCAGAAGGATTCTTAATAGTCTCTCTGATAAGGCTACGTGTGATCGGGCCGAAGTTAAACAAGGGATCAAAGCGTCGAGTTTAAGATCGGATGCAATTATGACGCTGGTACATGCTGCACTGGTCCGTCTTTCCTTTCCTCTTTCTGTATCTCTTCTCCTGATCGGGTCAGAAATGTGAGAACCTTATCAGTCCAATAGGAAACTCCTCAATCTGTGTCTTCTGGGCCTGAGCATGTTTTTCATAGTTGATGCTCCGCTTGGGTAGAAAGAGATGTTAGGTGGATAGCTATTGCTGGCCCAGGCAAGAATTGCATGTGGTCGGTCGTTAGATGCCACCGGTTCATCATTCAGACAGATGCGCGATATGTGAGATAGAGTGCCCGCCTTTATACAATCCATTTTTTCTTGCCTCTCACCAAACAAAACTAAATGGGAAAAGCTCCGGCTAGGGAAATAAAGCGACCTTACGCATCACTTTTCTTTCTTCTGCTTCCCTATTTTAATCTGTTTCAGCCGAGAACAAGATGTGGGACTCATCTCAATGCGATACCCGAACCCTGGGATTATCTGCGCTCATACGATGAATCTTCAAAGGAAGGTGATTTAGGTGCTCAACGAGCCTGAAGTGATTGATCCGCTAGAGGTCCTGTCGAGCAGGAGTTTTTACTGTCAATGATGGTGGTGGTGCTTGGTTATCCTCAACCTTGCCTTTATACTAGCGAATCGAACCTCCTTTCATTTTTTTTTTCAAGCTTTTCCGCGTCTAAAGGGGCGTCTGAGAACGCTCTGCCCTCGCAACGGGAGGATACCGAGGGTCCCCTTCCTGCCCCACTCTTACTTCCATATGCACACTTATTTGGTCCATCGCTTGCTTCCTTTCTTTCTTTCTCGAGCAACCAAACTAGACTCCTATGCTTGTGGCCTAGCTTTCCTCAAGGGGCTTGAGTTTTTTCCCATTCGTTCAGGATATTTATATCTCAGCTGCTAAGGAGAGGATAGGAGCGAGATTGGGCAGCATGCGAAACGAGTAAGATGTTGGCGTAGCACGCCTCCCTTACTCCTAAATATTCCTGCTAATAATGATAACATCAGGACATGGTACCACCAATCGTTTGGTGCGCTATCGCTCAAGATCCCAAGAACAGTAGCTTTTGATACCACATTCTGCAGTGAAAGCCAGGGTCGGGTAGGTCAAATAACAACAAAAACAAGAGCGACGGAAGCAACGAAAAGAGGCCAAGATCGGGGGCAAAACACGTGAAAAGCGTGCCCAACTATCTCATATAAATACGACTATCTACCCCCGTTACTCGGCAATTATCGTATTAATTGTAACAAATTTTATCGAATTCGAATAATAATGCAAGCCGAGGTCTATCAGATGGTAAAGCCGAACGTGCATTCCGTAAGGCATTTGTGGCTAGGGCTGGATCGGCCCAAGTGCATTGTCTAAAAGCAGGGTTCAACTCCATCTTTGACTGCTTACAAATTTGGTACAGTGGTAACAGTCGTCTTAGCACAGCAAGGCTCGCCGCGAAATTCCTATGCTTTGGGCAGAGGATAACATTTCTGTGAACCATTTTTGTTGCTTGATTGAAAGAGCACCTTTTCATATAGATATAGGGCTTGCCGGGTCCTGAGAGGAGACCCGGTCTAAGAGCAGCTCCATGAAGCTCAGCCGGAAAGACATCAATTGCACGCGCCTCAGCCCGAACCCGAAAGGAGGATTCCACCCCTTGTATTGAGTCCCCAAAATGGCTTGGTCAAACGAGTTCCACCTCTTCATTTGTCGCTGCCAAGCCGTAACAACCAGCCAAAAGACCTATAACAATCAGTAAAACTGTCCGTGAGAAAGGGAAGATCTTGTCCATCGCAGCCCGTGTGCCGTGCTTTTCCCCGACTACGCTAGCAAGTGAACTCCCCTATTTTATATTTGATTGGGCAATTTATTAATAATCATGGTATCTCAGATACCTGTGGGAAAGGTGTCAACCTCCCTTATCCGCCTCTGACCGAAGCGCGTGGAGCGAAGCCCTACCCTTCCGGCTGACCAACTACGCTATCTAGTGAACCTATCCCTGAAATAGGGCTTTAATGCAATTACTTATATATCAGAACGCTTGTCAGTAAACCCATTAATTAAATGAAATTAGGCTTTATACGCTTGTATAAGGTGCCAAGCTTTTTTTGTCAAAAAATACGGAGTTTAAGATAAGACTTTCGCGTGATTCCTTTAATAAAGTAAAAAGGTAGTTTTCAGTGCTGGGGTTGGGCCAAGGTCATTTGCCTCCCTTGTTACTTACTATGCGACTTCTTTCATAAGAATTGATTATTTATTTAGGGTAATAAGAATAAACTGCTTTCCTAAGCTTATTACCTAGAACTAGAAAAGGTATTTCACCCGGGGATGCGCTAAAATTTAAAAAGAAGGTTTAACCACAATCGCCCACTCATTACGAGATCTCGGATTAAAATTGAAAATAAAATAAGATTGGAGAGGAAGCGAAAGAGCCTACTATACAAGACAATGGGATCAAGATTACATGCAGTGGGAGTTCAAACCAGAGGTTTGCAAGGTCTAGCCTAGCTTTTTCCAGGATCAAAGAAGATAGCCCTTCTCTAGATTGCTAAGAAGTAGCCCGCCCTACTCGAGCCAACTAGGATCAGAAGAGTGCCACAGATGATGAAATAGCTGCAGTTAGTAATTTAATTTCAAAGACGGGTTATGAAAAAACGGCTATTTGAACACCATCTCTTGCAAATAGATCATTGAGAATCTCGAGAACCTAAAAAAAAATGCAGAAGTGAGCGTACCCCAAGGCTCTCCTCTCTCCCCATTTTTTTAGCCAACACCATCAACCTCATTTTCACCTTGAATTGGTCAAAGCCAAATGATGAATAGAAGGAAAGGAGATCATAAAGATAGGCGGACGACTTTACTTAACTTATAGTATAGGTCGGATGTTTTCGTGAGCAGTAAGCAGCAAAGATCCCCTTATTTATGGAAAGCTGGTGGCCGCGCGTGAATTCTTTCAAGGCAAGGGGCGGCCTGATTCGACATTGTTGTATACTCTGATCCGGTCGAGATAGTTTTCGTTTACCAGCGCGTAGGTAGTCTAAGTTCCTATGACCGAGTCTTTCTAGCCCCTGTGAACATCTTTGATTAATGTATTAAAGAGGGCCTCTCTAACCGGTGAAAAGTAGTGGGTGTCCACTAACGGCTATTCCTGGCTCGGCTCCGATAACGCAATTCCGGGAGGAGTCGGTAGTTGGGCACTGGATCCTTTCGGACCTGGAGAACGTGTGACGCTGGGTCGGAGTTTGGTGAACCAACCGGTCGCTCCTCTAGTTGAAGTATCGGGCCCTTTTATTCGTTGCCTAGGTTACACCTTCGGAATACCCCAGAAGGGAATTTTTCTATACTTCCTGCAATCTTCACTTTACGCCACGCCGACTCCCCTTTCGTCATAAGGCGTGGAATTAGACCAAGGGTTGGTTTATCAAGTAGGAACTAGTCCTTCTGATTTCGCACGTAGGAGATCCGGACACAGCCCCAGGACTATAGAGAAAGATGTAGATCGATCGCCCCCTAGATAGACAACTACATAGAGGGTCTCTAGAAGTCTATATATTCTTTATTTCAGAACCTGCGTAACGTAAGATCAATATCACAACCAGTGAAGTCTGCAAGTTTCACATCTAAAGTAATACCCGCTCCGATAGTTTACGATATAGATATATCTATTTAACGAAATAATTATAAGAAAAGAGATTAATAGATATCGGTAGTTGTCCGGTCGTACCCAAACAATAATATTCCAGAAGAAAATGCACCTAAGATTAAATATTTCGAGCCGGCTTCCGTAGAAAATTCAGACTTTCGTTTTGATGCTGCGATCACATAAAAACATAAACTTTGAGGCTCAATAGCTAAATACATGGCAATTAAATCATGAGCCGAGATCATAAAGAGCATACTGCGAGTAGGAAGTGAAATTAATACAATGGATTCAAAAGCATCAAACCTCTCTTGTTCGAAAAAATCAAAACACATCGAAATGGTACCAGCCGTACTTAATAATAGAAAGATTTGGCAGAAATATGTAAAATTGTCCCTCTTAAAAAAATTATTCCAGAATAAATGGGCAATAGTTAGGAGAGGTGCGCCAGCAGCGAGCAAAAGCAAGGTTATTAGATACCTGAGGAAAGCCCGGCCAGAACCACACGTGCAAGTTTCCCCGCATGTGGCTCGTCCGTGATAACTTCTTCGAATTTGCGTGAACTAGCGGACCGATCACTAAGCTTTTCAGCCTACAGCATGAGCGAACCTTTTAGGAACTGGTTAGGAATGGGCGCCACTATCCCAGCCCGGATCCAGCCAGGTTCTATTGATCATGTCCTCTTCCCAACAGTTGTACTTTGTCTTGGGGCGTCTTTGGCTTTACGAGAGAAAGCCAGGTGCCGTAGGTAAGCTCTATTCGGTCCGGAGCATTGATTCCCCATAACGAATAGGTTAGCTCTATATCTTTCTTTCAGAACCTGTGCTCGAGAAGGTCCCCCAGTTCCTCGGAAGCACCTCGATCTTACATGAGACTCGGGATATTTCCCACTCTTCGCTCATCCATTCTGCCCGCTCGTCCAGACGCGGTGCCCTTTCTCATTATCATCTACCGCCCTTTCTTTCCTCCCGGCTATTCACGCATGAAGATCGTCGTATGTATGCTCGACTTCGGTTACCGGTTCTATAGGTAAGAGTACATTATGGCAGGATCAGTCACCAGGGCAAACCAACCTTCCTCCAAGAAGAATTGTGCTATGCCCCCTCGACCCCTATAGAGCGAAAGAGCTGCCTGGTGATCCCTAGGTTGCAGCACGTCCGTTCGTTAACTCCTCGCGCCACTGCCGCCGTTTCTAGGACCGACCGACGCCTTACCTGCACAGGTACCTACGTAGTGTAGTGTCGGTCGCACATTCAACATAGCGTTCGGACTCATGTGCCTTCCAGAACCAGGGGTCTTCGAGCCTGCTGCGTACGATTAGCCAGCCTTGCGGCGGCAAAAGGATTAGACGTCCTCCCATGCTACGGTTCCCTGCGGTCCGAACCCGGTGCCGCATTAGGTTAGGGAGCTGGGCGATAATAGCTCCTCCGCATCCCAAAGCGCGCTGCCCTCCTAGGCGCGCAACACTAAGTAATCCAAGCCAACCCACATTACTAACTAACGGTGGATAATCATATTTCTTAGAGGTACTAAAAACAACTCCATGAATGAGCAAAATGAAGGTTGCATTAATGATAAAGATCTCTGGGGAAACCGCTAAAAAAAGATTGAACATGTGAGAGGATCCGAACGAATTCTGCTTTCATTTCCCCCGTATAGAGCACTGAGTTACTAAGGTTACGGTCTTCATCCCACAATGAGGTCTTTTCGGAATGCCATGATCTCTTTTTAGAGCGTATAAGGGGAGGTCGAATTCCCAGCCTTTTCTCTCGAGTATACTCATTACCAAACAATGGACGTCACTTTAGGACACATTTTGATAGCCGCCCCGAAAAAGTAAGCCAAAAGAGCTCAAACTCCTTTTTTTAGTTCCACTGAGAAAGCCGAGTCTTATAAAAGACGCCACTCTACGAGGGAAATCCTCGAGTCGAGTCTTTGCGAGTTCATTCCAAACAAAGCGAACCCCCCCTTTTTTTTTAGTCAAGAAGATGCAGATAAAAGGCCAATAGCCTGATGTCAGCTTCTACGGCATAAGCTTTCATTTAAATAAAAAATTTCATAAGATTTTAAAATCTCAGGTGAAAACAGTCATTTCAATCTTTTTCTTCCAATTCTAAGAAAGATAAATCCCGAAAAATCCGTCAATAAATGACGAACTCCATTATACAGATGATAGGACAGGGTCAGGCGAATCAGAAAACTCCAAAAATTCTTGGCTAAAGTACCTCGACTTCTCAGCGGAGAACGAGGGAAGGCAGCCGGAAGGAGACGAGGCTACAAGTCTGCCTACTGGGGAAGCGCGGACTTCCAATGCAGGGCCTTCGCACCAATACCGGGGGGGTAGCCCCGCAATCGCTGCAACGATAAGAATGGACCCGCAATCGGGCATGATTGTCGTTGCCCCAGGGAATCCAGCGGGGGTCTTCGAGATTCCGAATGCGGGGACACCGGAATCTCAAGCGGCGGAAGTTGGCCACCCCGCTGACCCCGAGCTTCCCTTTTCACTCTTCTTTTTATCCGCTGCACCCGTATAGCACTTTGACCATATTCATGAGAGTGCCAAGATCAATAGTTCTCTAAGGCTAAGATCATGTCACCACACCGTAAGCTGGGCCTATTCCACTCGGTGTGCTGGTCGTATGCTATCATGATTTTACCTAGTGTACATGCTCGTCGAAGATAGATTTGCACTTGTACTTGCTAATTAATTATTCTGTTGTCGCTCGTCCTGTCTATCCTAGTTGCCTATCTCCGTCACCAAGAAGAGGGTTTGGCCCGTAAAGTGGTACAGATCTACCTGTCCCCTTTAAAAGTTCCGTTTTTTGAGATCGTTCTAGACAAGTAGTAGATCGAGCCTAGAAAAATGGTGATCAAATAAAGTCCGTTCGTGCCAGTCCGGGTAAAGCTAGTAGAATGAAGAGAGACCGATGCTCGCTTCTTTCCGAGATGAAGACCAGCCCTTATTCTCTACTTCAGGTAGTCGAAGAACGTACCCGATTTAACTTTTATCAACTGATACAGAAAAAGAAGATATAATGTGCCGGCAAATGAAAGCGTCTCATAGTTCACACATTTGATCGATTCAAACCTGCTGCTTAAAGAGCTGCTTGCTAGCACTTTGTAATTACATTAGAATCAAATAGCCCAAGACTTTTTCTCCTCGGATCGGAGCGCACCACGGGATGCTTTGTGAACAGCCCCCTCTGTTCAATCCCGATACCTGTCAGATTCCATAGCTGATGAATCTCTTTCTTTTTTTACTCTTTCCATTGATCGTCACGCAAGCGGTCTCACCCAATCATCGGTGAACTGAGGTTCGGTCTACTCGCTTATTCCTCTCTAAGACTTTCTTCTGTCTATTCCTTTCTAACAGTTAGTTACCGGTCCGACTACCAAACTCTGTTTGCTCAATGAAAAGTGAAGGTAGTCTACCCGCATCGTCAAAGAAGATATCATGATGCTACCTTTTGCGAATGACGACAGTACGATGATTTCGGCTTTTCAAAAGGGTGACATTGTAGGTTAGATTCCTACTTGTTGAAGGTCTATAGTGATGTTATGTTATAATGACAATTAAGTAGTTAGAGTAGTCTCATTCATTGACGTAGATCACACTCTCGTTGACTACCTGCTTCTAGTGCGACAGAGAATGCAAGCAAAGAGATCCGCCTCTGCCGGTGCCGTCGGCCTGCAAGCCGATGCTAGATTAGTTGGAGCCCCGTGCATGCATTAGGAAAGAATGAGGCTAAACAGGCTGCTTCCGCTAGGCAAGCAGTCAGATCACTATAAGAGAATATAGCAGGGAAAGGGGATGGGAAATAGGTAAAAGCCGGTCGAAAGGACCTCTTCCTAGGAGTCTTTCCTGCTTCAGTTGAGAGGAGTCGAAGATGTGAGGTCATGCTTCACTTGGAAAGGGAGGGGCTCTTCCTGTCATCGGGCAATCAAAACATCTTGCGATTTTAGCCTTCCCGTCGAAACTAAGCTCACGAGAAGATCCTTTGATTACCAACCTTTTATATTGGCTCGTCGGTGGGGTTAAATACTGTCAAAGGTGAGGTTAAATACAGTAGTCTTGGGATATTATTACAACTTAACCACTTATCATAGATAAAGAAGTAGTTAATTATTGATCTGCTTTTGTAGCTGCTTTGATTTACCATCCCGTTGTGAAAGAAGAAGCATGGATTCCACTTCCCATACATTGATTGCTACACGGAATGTAGAGAAAGCAAAGAAGGGATTGAACGAATTTCTGGCGCTTTCTATCAGGTCCCTATGATCATATTCTGTTATATGAAAGTGTTCACTTAAACGTGACTTAAAGAACTTTCTTTCTCTTCTTAAGTGCTTTTCCTATGAATTCTTTCTTTCTTATTGGTATTCTTTGAATCCTTTTTCTTTAGTTAACCAATGAGTACCGGCTTCCTGCCAACAGGCACCTCTTACCTGGTGAATCAGCATGTTCTAAGACGTCTTCTTTGGTGTGAGTATGTATTTCATATTTGTTACAGCAAAGTAAAAGTATTTTACTCTCAATTATTGACTATTTTGAAGCTTTGGGGGAGAGCAAGGACGGGAACGAGCGTAGACAAAGAAGGAGAGGAATGGAATTCTTAATCTCATTATAATTAAAATTGATATTTTTTAATTAAAAAAAAAGAAATAATTTTAATTTCTATTTAGATTCTAAAAGTAATTAAAAAAGATTAAAAATATCAATTTTTATACTTAAAAAAGATCAAATTCAATTATTATATAATAATATAAATACTACTATTTATGAGATCACTATCCTATATTTCTAACATGATTCAGCATAAATGGTTTCTGCTGTTATATATGATATGCGCCTACATTTTAAGTCTAAAGGGGCAACATTTACGGATACGTAATTTTAATTGCGTAGTCTGGACCAGAGTTTAATGCAGGAGAGGAGTAGTCAGTCTCGCGTGCTTCAATTGAAGTTGAAGTTTCTCGTGCTTCTTGCATTTCACCAGGAAATTGTAAACTACCTTTTTTAAGAAAGGATTGAAACCAATCCAAGACCTTTTGTTCGATATCTCTTGGGATATCTCCTAATTGGGTGAGATGAGTGGGCGCCTTTACCTCCGGAATTTTAGAAAACCTTCTTTTAGAGAAAACCTCCTTTCAAGCACTGAGGAAGACAAAGATTCCCCATATAGATGACTGCCTGCGCTTAAATCTTTAAACTGGTAACCCGCATTTGATCCCAACCAACTCCTGCCCCTTCTTTTGCGGTTGCGGAAAGGGCTCTCTTAGTACTAGCCGTACATTTCGAACAGAGGCGAACCAACTTAATTTGGGTTTAAGCACGAGATTGGGTCGAAATTCGACACTTTTTTCCTTAAGGTTAAGGTAAGGTTCTTGAACTCATCAAAGGGACCTGCTCTTTCATCTGAAAAGCCACCGGCAAATGCTTCAACTTCATCTTCATCTGTAAGTCGAGCTTCAACTTCTTTACCTAAGTTATTTATTTAGTTCGGAAAAGGTGACACAAGTTCACGAGAGGGAGCTTAGAGAGTAGAGCCAGCTGTTACAGCCCTAGTAAATGAAGGCGCTAGAAGTCCTGTTCCAATTGGATCCAGTTCTTGAAGATGATGCCCCCTTACCTTAAACCGGGTAAACTAACAAGCTAAAACTGAGGCTAGGCTGGGCTCTTAGGGTTGGGCGTTATATTAATCTTAAGGGTCGAAGAAGCATTTTTATCCCCTTATTTGCGTTTGCGGGATTTCTGTAAAATTAACATTTTAGAATGTGCATTATGAGTGGGAAAGCCCTGATTATCCAAGTTAAGTTATTAATATTAATTAAAGTGGAACCACCTTTCCTTCGCATCCATCACCAGCAACTGGAAATCTTGCTTCTTCGACTTTGTCTTCATCCGGTTCTTTTTCTGGAAAGAGGGAAGTAAATCCTCCAACCTTTGGAAGGTGGGAAGGTACCTTTGGTCGATACCTTGTCTCTTGTTGGGCGAGACCCTGTACGTTGATTGATGACAGGCTTTTGATTCAGGAAAGCGTAGACGGAGTACCTTTCTTGTTCGACGAAGCAGTTGCTCCGGTAGAAGTGGGATCAGTTTATCGATTCGATAGACATAGCCAAGCCAAGATTCCCATTTATTGATATAAATAGGTGGAACCTTGATCTCCATCATCAGCTAAAGCTGCTTCGGAATTGGCACTCTTTCCCAACGGCTCTCAGCCCACGATCTCTATCCGCGATCCCTCCAGTCAAGAATGCTAACACTTGTTATAGATGCTCAGAAACGTTATATAAAAAAACCTATTCTAATAGGGCAGGGCCCCGGTCACAGGTTATTCGAGAGGAGATTCATTCACTTCCTAGCGTAGCGTATACGAGAAAGGGCAGAGCCCATCCCTTCCACCCGGACAGAGGAAAGGCCACCCTTAGTAGTATTCTATAGGCACACCTTACACGTTACCTACAGGTCATAAGAGCTCTCATCCACTACTCTTTTATGCCGCAGATTTTATCAATTTAGCTTGTATGCCTTGATATGAAGCTTAAAACAGCAGGACGAGGTATTGAGCTCCCTACGTCAAATCACAAGAAGGGCTTCTGCCCTTAAACAACAGGAAGAATATGCAAAATGCCATCTGAATATCAGCTAGGACTTCCCCGAGGCATTCCTCACCAAAACCGCAATCTTTCTCAGTGGCCATTCCTACTCCTACTGAAATAATGATGGATTTGATGCCTGTGCTTCTGACCATCAGGAATGGTTTTCGCACGATTGAGAGTAATCCCTTATAACTAATTATATATATTATACGAAATTATGAGAGACCTCCTTTAATGGTCATGTAGAAGGAGTGGTTTCGACCCTTCCTCTGTCATACGTGAACCGAGCTCACGAACAAAGACCAATATAGGGAGCGCAGCTTCCCTTCACTCCTTCCCCGAGTTCGAACGTCTTGGCAAAACATCACAGAACAAATCTAGGGATGGGTGAACTGACCTTGCCGCCAACCGCTGATTGGACCACCCGGGGGTTCATATGAGCTCTTGTATGCTGCGATTGGTCTCTGCGCTCGAGGGGTTTTATTCCTCTGCTCGAGTAATTAGACCCTAATTCTTGGGTACACATACCAGTACGCCTTACCAACGGGGTCTCTGAGGGCTATGCCGTGGTACTTAATCTTATATGTTCGAAAGAACTCCAAACGGTGAAGGCATGGATTGAGGATTCCTCCAATCTTGAAGATTTATCTTCTTTTTCACGTGAAAATTCATACATTAAATTTATCGTAATTCCATCAAATAAGTTTAAACCCGAGTGGCTTGGGTGAGATGGATTACCAAAGGCGTACTCCCTTTGGCTTGTTGTTCGAATTCCACCTACCAAATGACAAAGTTTCTCCTCTTTGTTAAATATAGTTGTAGAAAGGAAAGATCGAGTAATGCCTTAACTGAGCAACCGATTCCCGCATATCGAGGGCTGGAATGCTCTATTGTGAGAGTTGATCTCGAATTCAATAAAAATAGCTTTCCAATACAAGTACTAATTCCGTCTTGGCGAAGTGCACAAAGTTGAGCTCATAGGAAAAGAAAAGCTTTATACTTGCTTCAAAGAAAAGGTTTAAAATGGATATTTTTTTCGCTAGAATATGAGGTCTGTGGTAGAAGTCATGTGGCATCAAGTCATTAACATTAAGGCTTCGGCTTCGCCTCCTGCCTTTTTATTTGAAGCGCGCGGAACATCGAAGTGAGCCAAAGAAAAAAGCTTGCTTGGGTTGGCTCGAAGCTATGACATCGAGCACTTTTGTGCCACTGATTAAGAACGTTGCTTTTGCATGGTCAATTCGACACTTAACCATCAATCATCATATACATATAATAAAAAAAATATCGAGTTTGATCCTGGCTCAGAAGAACTGAGCGCTAGATGTTTAACACATGCAAGCTATTGGAAAAGACAAAGAAAAAGTTTAGTAAAAGCCTGTGATTTTCGTTACTCGAGTGATTTCAGTAAATCAATAATAAAAATAAAAAACTTTTTTAAAGAACCCCCTCTCCTTTCTTGTTCGTCTTAATATGCGAGCCTCTTCCAGACCGTGAAAATCGGACTAAACCCAATTTCCCTTCAGAAACGGGAAAATATAAATAAAAAATCAAACAAACCCGCGAATTTTCGTCATTCGACGGATTTCACTAATAGAATGGCAAAAATAAAATCTTTTTTCAATGAAAGCGGGCTTTTTGTGCCACTGATTTACTGGACTTCTTTTATATGCCTCAATCTGAGCCCTCTCACTAGCTATAAATAGCCTCTCCCTATACGGTCGAGCTCTTAAGAACCTAAAGTAAAGGGCCTAATATTATTCCTATTCCTATACTGTTTCAAGGCTTGTAACAGGAGATCTAAGATCTTACTGGGGGAGATACCTTACTTGAGTGAAGTGCACCTGCTGCTTTCGCAAAGGACGTCTTGGTATGAAGCATCGCTTGCACGCACTAGCTTCCGTGCCACGTTAAGCAGAAGAACTAGTAGTTTATGGGTCTCCTTACTGATAGGTAAGACAAGGGATCTCCCAATTCGTAATTTGTTAATAGGAGCCTCCTTTACTTGACCTGGAGAATGAGCCACTTTCACATTCGAGCAGGGCCAATCCAAATTTCAGAGCATTGGAATCAAACTGCGTAAGGTGTTTCGGGCAATCATACGATTCTACCATTCTAGCTACTGGGTCAAAGATGAGTGGATTTTGACCGACCTATCCATAAATTTAGGGTAAATGAAACCAACACAAAGAAGAATCCAATCAGGGCTAATGCTAACTTGAGATTATGGGGCCCTTCTTATTGTAGGGCTTGGTTCAGCGGTCTGCGGATTCAACAGTAGGGTCTCAATTTCACCAGTTCTAAATTAAAATCGTACGATGTCGCACCAATCTCGTAACTTCTAAACCAATATTGGTAGAACGTTCTTAAATAGGGCTGCACTTGACGGATCTTTCCTGGGGGTAGCGCTGGGATATCCTTCTTAATTTCGTAAAAAGTTATAAATCAATACCGATGTTGGTATCGTTCTCAAAATCAGAGTTTCTATGCCCATCGCAATAAGGCTCGCTCCCTTCTTCCTAAAATCATATGATCTTAGATCAATCTCGGAATTTCCGGCTGCTTCCCTAACCTCAATCTCTGGCTTTGGTTTACGAGTCTACGAATTGGATGCCTGTCTCTACAAAGCTCGTAAGCAATCTCGGAACTTTTTTTTATGTCAATATAGGCGCCTTAGCAATTACTGGACAGACTATCTTAGTGATTATAGGACAAGTTCTTCTTATTATAAGATGAATTCAAGAATCTTATAATTCTTAAAGCTATTTCGGAAAACGGACCATACATAGTCTTCCTATGATGATTCACAGGGAGAGAGAAAGATGACTTTGCTCTTTGATCTCAGTGTAAAGCTCTAGCGAAAGCAAGGAAAAAGTGACTTTTAAATTCAAAGAAGAGGGTAGAAGAGGTCAATCATTTGATGTCTTTAGCGCTAGATCCCTTTCGTCAGTTAAGCTCGCTTAGGTTCGAAAGGTAAGTTCCCTTTTTGGTCTTCTTTTTCTAAGGGTGCGAAAGCAGGATCGCATCTGGTATTTAAGTAAGGAGTCCCACTGGAAGAAGGAAGAGTGGTAGCGATTTATACCTCTTATTAATTTGAACGGGAAAGGAGCCTCGCTTAAGAATGAGAATCATGAGGCAGGGCATCAACTTTAGCCTTTCTTTCTCCTATTAAGGGTGGGAAGATTAAGAATCGACTAAGACTAATGCTGCGCCGGAACACTGAGGTAGGAATGATGAAGCTAACTGCCCTTGTATATAGAAAGGGGCCTTCCTTTCCATCATCAACCTCACCTTCTACCCCGTCTTCGACTGCTTCATCCGCTTTATCTGTTGTTTTTTCTTGAACTGCCTCGTCGACTGTGTCCGTTTCGTCAGCAAATGGTTGTTCGCCTTGCTCTGACTCATGCTCACGTTCTACGAATCCGCCTGGTGCTGGTCCTATCACTCATCAAAGGGACATGCTCCAGCTACGTCTACTTCTCCAGATACGCAAAACCTTTCCACTCACAAAACCATTACACGCGACCAAGCCTTATCAAAAGCCGCAACGTATCTTCAAACCTGAAATATGTCCGCCCGCGGCCAGTAATACGAAGTTTACTAGCTCGCATATTAGGGAAGTAAAGAAGAGAGAGGAAGGGGCAGAATATGCTCCCCTCCTTAACGCGGAATAAAGCCGAGGGTTCGTAGAAGCTCAATCATCGGGAGAGGGCGTTTACGCGGCATAAAGAGCCCCTCTACTTGTTGTAGTGAGGGTGCATAGCAGTTCGACTAATATGGCAAGGACTCTCCCTAATGATACGTCCATTCCTAACAGGTTTTGAGACATATTATAATATAAAAATAATGTGTATTTTCATTTATATTGATTTTCTGTAAGTAATTAAATAAATATTAAAATAAGATTAAAAAGAGAATCTTTTCTTATTATTGATTTTCTGTAAGTTCTTAAATATCATAAAAGATGTTCTAGATAGTTTATTTTTTAATAAGAATGTGTATTGATTTTCTTATTAGAGAAGGATATAGACAAAAGATGAGGCTATTTATAGCTCGGAGAGGAAGATGACCCTTGATCCCACCCTTACAGAGGTGCCAAATCCAGTTTTTGCGCGGAAGAAACGTAACAGCCGGCTCGCTTCGGCACTACATCCGCTCCGCTGAAGACGATTAGGATGTGAGCGGGTAGCTTGACCGCGGATGGAGGATGGGACACTGGTTACACCAATTCCTATTCCTATTGCTTGCTGCGCCAGGAGCGAAATCTCCTACCTAGTTGCCACTTGTTTGAATGCGAGGAATCCTTGTCTCGCATGCCACGTATGTAGCTTCGACCCGTCGCTGCTTTTAAGATAGGGTTAATCAGTAATCAGGAACGGGTATAGGGATGAAATTCCTAAGACCTGTAATGAATGGGTACGACCTATGAAGGCTTTATTCTCCCAATTCCTTTAAAAAGAAGGGGGCGTAGGAACGGAGTTTAGTACATCCGCGGCTAGACGACTGAGAACTGTCGGCGATTGGAGTGGGACACACTCTCCTCAAGCAAGTCGCGTGGAAAGAGAGGCGTATCCGCATACCGCGTGAAGGCCTTTTAAGGACTCGACCGCTAGCGAGAGGAGACTGAACAGCATGCATTGGAAAAGGTCACACTTCGATCACCGACGAGCAATTCATTTCATCAAATAAGGCCTTTTGCTGCTTGAATGCCACGTTTCAATCTCCTATAATGGTACGACCTGCAACGGGACTTGTCCTCACACTTTCTTCAAACAGAAATGGCCAATGCGCTTGTTTCGCATGAGAACCGGGCTAAGTATTGAACATACTTTATTTTCCTCGGCAATGACGTGGAATGAGATGCGCTGCTCCTGGACTGGTACCGTAGCGTGTAGCGCTTGCGTGTCGTGGACTGAGGGACGTCCCGTGCTAGCTCATAAGACTGCTACTTCTAATAGTGTTACTTTCTTTATAACGCGTGCGTGCATGTCGTTTGGCAGAGGAGCTGGCTGACGTATTCGTTGACCGAGCACGTGAAATACCAATCCTCAGTAGGCGTTGCGCGCGAAAGAGATGCTTCGGGAAAGGCTTTTGATGCTTAAAAAGCCTCATTTTAATCTCCTCAGCTGGTAAGACCTTCAACGGGACCCTTTCGCCTGTTTTCAGTAAACAAAAGTAGTAGGTGCGCTTGTTTCGTATGAGAATGCAAACGAAGAAAGCCGACTTCCTTCTCTAAGATCAGAACGCGGGAATGAGATTCCTTTACTGACGATAGTGCATGAAGACGACGAAGTGCCACAGATGTTGGTCGAGCAGGAGATGTTTTGGACTGCTAGCGGTAGGAGAGAGCATAACGTAGCTTCTTGTGACGCATACATATTCCCTAATGCTAAAATCGCATTTCGTGAGTCCGTAAAGGTAGGACGGGTGTGCCCCCATCTTTTGTTTGACGGAAACAGCCGTACGAACGGAATTCCTAGGATTGGTGCGCAACATTGCCGCTGGTTGCCTGATTTGAACTCCTTTCTCCAATAATGACACAGGTTTCTAACTAACCACCACCGAGGTAAGTCATATTGGTACGTGCAGACACTTGAGGAACAAGCTGACTACCCTAGCTTGCTCTTGAACTACAATACTGGTTCTCGTTCCACATATAAAGTAGCCTTCATCCTAGGAATAAAGCTGCGTTTTGTGCTCCTATAATGGTATGACCCCAACCCAAGAAGGGTCTGTCCTCACGCTTTCAGTAAAAAGAAATGACCAACGTGAACGTTTGATACGAGAACCGGGATACAGGAAGGGGTTTTACCCCACGAAGCTTGCTTGCTTGCTCTTGGACTGAGGAACTGGCGGGCATATTCGTTGACCGAGCACGTGGGAATGCTTATTCCTTTGACTGGGCACGTGGAATACTAACCCTTGGAAAGGGATGCTTCAGGAAGAGCTTTTACTGATTAAGAAGAAGCCTCATTTCGAAGAGACCCATAATGGTAGGACCCCAAGAGGGGCGTATCCTTCTTTCATATAGGAATAAAGCCACGTTTTAATCTCCTCAGTACGACCTTCAAGAGGACTTGTTCTCCTGCTTTCTGTAAACAAAAATAGCAACTGAGTACGTTTCGCATGAGAATTGGGATGCTGAAAGGTCATTTTCGGACAGACACATAAGGCTGCTGCGCTTGTATCCTATTCCTGCTCATGTCACGTCTTTCTGTTAACGGCGGGACTCGTTCCACCGCTTCGCTCATGATTCCTTTACTGATCATGCCGCGGAATGAGATTCCTTTGAATGCTAGTGGTTGACGCATGATGTAGCTCATTGCTCCTGTGCAAGTGCAGATTCCTTCGATCGCTAACGCCCATTGGTACTTGGCACTGCTAGCGCTTGTGATTCCTTTACCGAGCGTGTGAACTGATGCTTGCGACGTGTGCATGTCGTGGACTGACTTTCGGTTGCTGACACATACTCCTCGGTTGAGCACGTACCTTGATTAATAACTTTACTTTTTAACGCCCGCATGTCGTTTGAACACGAACAACCGAACTATAATTATTAATGCTTGGTGTTGCGCTTTGTTCATAAACTTTTAAGTTTCGTGCACGTATAGGGGATTTGGAACAGACTTGCTCCCTCACCGCCTCGCTTCCTGTGTCGCTTACTGCGCATGTGGATTTATAACCTTTTAATGCTCGCACGTCGTTCTAACAGCACAGGTATGCGTGGGCTGAGCATGTTCGTTTGAACAACTGAGCACTATAATCCTTATGATTGATGTTGCATTGCTCATAAAGCTTTAAGTATTTCACAAACAGTAGGAATTGGAATACATACTTGCTCCTGTGCGACAACATTCTAACCGAACTGAGCGCGTGGACTGAGATTGGACTGACATGAAAGGGTTTACCGAGCATGGTCGTTCTCGGACAGACGCGGGCTGGCATAGTAGTGAGGCGTAGCTGGTCCTTTAGTCCTCATATGAGTAGCCGTCTTAAGCTATAGTGAGCTAATAATTTTAATATAAATTTTATTTTAATATAAATTTCTTAAAAGAAAGATTCTCTAAAAGCCAAAAGCCGGCATTTTTCTTACTCGAGGCGTACATGGTTGAAACAAGTGACTTTGAGGAAGTTTACTAGCTCGCATATCAGTAAAGGGGCGGGAGAGAAAGAGAGTGGATAAGTCAAAGAGTTAGCACTTACAGAAGATAAAGAAGCAGATTCTGCATACCTAAGTGCCAGGGCACAGAAACTAGACAGCTCACAACTAAGATAGCGCGCAAACTAGAAGAGTTGCCTCCTTCGCTCACCCGTTAGCTTATGAAAAGGGAAGATCAGGACTCGGCTTAACTGTATGTTCTGTTCTATACCACGTGGAAAGCCAATAGGCCAATTCACTTTAGCATACCACTCTGGCAGAAAAAAGTATATTTGCCATAGGCGCCCTGTAAACTAGGCACTCTCCAAATGGTACTGGATTGAAGCTAGTCTACATTCAGCCCTTGGAATTTCATAATGACTCTCAGACTTTGCAGAAGCGTCGGGCCTCCCCATCAGTTGGCATAAAAGTAAACTCTTCCTTTCCTGGAAAGGAGTTGACAGGCACTTTATTTCGGGCATTCTTGATCTGTCTAGGGGATAACAAACGTCAAGGGGCTTGGCTGGGTTCACCCTCTCTGGTACATCCTAGGACATTAGAGTGAGATGTCGGCCGTTCCACTCGCGAGTAAAGAATCTTTACCACTACTACCTACTAACTTCTCGCCTAATCCCTCAGGAAAGTTGACCGACTAAGGCCTCTTCAAAGCCGGACGGAGGATCACTTTTTCTTTGAACGAATCTTGCTCCCTTATCTGCTTCTTCTTTTGTTGACAATTCTTCTGTTGTCGTAGAGGGAAGAACTGGTCTTTCAGGGCCCCGACGGGTCAATGCTTTGGATTCAGCCCTTCTTATGGTATGGACTTCCCCTG
>JAIUZE010024021.1:0-15096 GCA_022085475.1 Heliosperma pusillum | reverse complement strand
ATAATACCAGACGGGAGACATATCTCCTTATAATACGGAAATGAAATAAGTGTATAAGAAGATACAATCTAAGAACCGAATATAGGTCCAAGGTAATACTTCGCTCGCTAGCTCGTCAATGTACCCAATGTATGCATTCACCACCTGTTCGACCGCATTAAATATAAACACGGAAGCCACAGTCAGTGGGGAGTAACTCCGATTCCTCCCAGCCACGAAATGTCGAGTTTAATGAAACATGAATAACATAAAAGCGATGTATATGGAAAATACAAAACTTAAACATATATGATATGCTTTTCATGTTATGAAACAGATAACTAACAAATAACCTAGCATGTGAAAGCTATCATGTGAAACCGATAATAAACTATAACTCGAGGTAGGGAAGCTGGTATGCTAGCTCAGAGGTTCCTCTCAGAAACATGGCCATGATAAACTCAAACCCTAATCAACACGTAATCATGTGAATCAGTTAACAACCGGTAATCCAAACTCTATCAACCTTAGCCGGCTTGCATCTCACTTTCTAAGATTCATAGAATCATACAAACATGAAAGACCAATCCGTCTAGAAACAGGCATAAGTTCTTAGGACATTCGATAGAAGACTTCTGTAACTCGAGTCTATACCACAAGGTAGGAAAACATCCTAGCCCTAGACTGATCAGACCTAGCGACAACAGCTAACCCATTCCCTGTCTCATTACATAACCGTACATGAGAAACTCTACTAGGCTACCCCCTAAGCAGAGATGGCTAGTACTTAAGCTGGCTCCATTCCCAAAGTGGAACTCTTAGGCAGCCATGCCCCGACTTGGAGATAAGCCCCCCAGGCCGTGACACAAAAGCTATTAACCATGAACTATATACTCGTTAAAGATAGTACGGGCCTATCAATGTCATGGTCCAAGATACTCATTTAGAATTAGAATGGTCAAGACGCCATATACTCATAATTCTCTATGGGTACTTAGTCAACACGACACCAACCATATAATAAAACAGTCACGGGAAAAACATCCTATCATGTGACTAATTGCATATCAATAATAATCAAATATCATATCGCCTCATATCTACTAAGGCTAATTCATTAATTAAATACAACCTTACTTGAAGACAAATCCCCGACCCGAGTCCCGCGACGGGTCATCAGTCAAATCGGGGCTGACTAGATCTTAGTTTGACCAAACCCGTTGGATCAAACCGGCTAGAAACAGAGTCTTTATCACATAGACATAAAATCAACATATTCATTACATGTTATTCTATTAAAACTTCTAACATGTGAATTAGATTATATTATACCCAAAACCCCGTTTGACTTAAAGGAGATTAACTTAAACTACGGTCTCGTCTTATAATTTCTAACATGTGAGAAATAATAATTTAATGAAAAACCTTTTTAATTAAATATTTTACTTATTAATATTTCTCGCTTGCTAATTATTACAAAACGCGATAAAAATGACGATAATTCAAAAACCGTCACAAGTCCCAAAGTGGGACCCACGGGCTGAGTTGGGCCGGACCCACATGGGCCTGATTTGGGCCTTACGGCCTGATTTGGGCTAAAGTGGCTGTTTTGACAATTTTAGTAAAAACCGTTTCTAATTAATTCCCGCATGCTTATCATAATTAAAACCCGTCAACACAACAACATAACAATCAAACATCGACACAACCCAAAGACCAAAACCCGGACCAATCCAGACCGGACCAGGACCGGCCTGAACCGGCCTGAACCGGGCCTGGACCGGCCGGTTTGGGCTGGTTTCTCCGGCCAACTAATCCGGCCACCACCATCACTCACACCATATTATTTCTAACATGTTCTAATTAATCAACAACCATTTTAACATCCAATACAACCATCCATCATACAAAAATCATGATTATAATTAAATCATACTAACATGTCTAGAATACTAACATATTAAAAATTCCATACAACATACAAATCCTACTACTTAACATGTTACTACCAAAAATCATTAGTAACCATAATATGAACTAAAACCTAAGAAACTAAGGCTATGTGACATTATATCGTCGAGTAACTCGGAATCGTTACCTTAGCTTAGCTAAAATCAAGTAGCACCAAAATAATAAGAAGTATAAACCAAGAATCCCTCCTACTAATCTTCACCTAAAATATACGAGTCTCCAAACTCGTCTTCAAAGTCTTCCCCTATAAGAAATGACAAGAAAACATTATTAGAACTTAAAATATGATTTTCCATAATTAAAGTCTTAAAAACGATTTTGTCGGAATTGAAATAAAACCGTACGTGAAGATGGGGAGCGAAGAGGAGATCCTAGAAATATAAATTAGGAAGGATTTAATTAAGAAATAAAGGTTTTATGAAGGATTTGCTCAAGAACGATGAAGAACAAATGATGAACGACGAAGAACACGAAGAACGATCAAAGAAAGTGATATTTTGATCTTTATTTGATTTGTTGTAAAATGAAAAGTTGTTTGTGAGTCAAGTGGGGTGTGTTGAGCCGTGTACATATAGGCCAAAGTGGATGTCGAGTTTTGAAATTGTTGTTACGTAATTGACTCGCGTTTACTAATTATTTTACGGTAAACGATTTAATATAATTAACGATAAAGTTAATTACAATAAATATCAAGATAATATGTTATTATAATGAAAAAGAAAGAAAATATCAAGGACAAAAAGAGGAGATGGAGCCGTGTGGAATGATGAGGAGACGGATCCGATTTCGATCGTTTTGCGTAATTTCCGTTAACTGATCGATGAAGTGAAATAATATCTAAATATTATGATATATTAATCAAAAGTAATGAAAATATCAAGGTCTATTAGAGAGAGTTTGAGCCGTGTAGAAGTGTGTTTGTCGGATCAGTTTTGTAAACGATTTGCGTAATTTTCGTTAACTGATCGATAAAGTTAATAAATATCTAGATATTTTGATTAGTTTAATCAAAATAAATAAAATACTAATGGTGAGTGGAAAGCGATGACACGCGCGTGGGACTCATGCCAAAGTCGAGTTTTGAATTTGTTACGAGATTTACGATGAGTCGGGAATAGTTAAATGACGTTCGGTTAAAACCGTAAACGTTATTCTTTAAATTCCGAATAAATTCAAAATAATTATATTAAATTATGATAAATCTTAATAAATCTAAATAAAAATAAATCAAAAATATTATTTTTTTAAATAAAATTTCGGTCTTCATACTTATGAGACGAGTCGGGAAAAGTCAACGGAAGTCAAAGTTGACTGAAAAGTCGAGAAAAGTCGAAGATGACTTAAAAGTCAAGAAAAGTTTAGGACGACTTAAAAGTCAAGAAAAAGTCAATGACGACTTTAAAAAGTCAAGGAAAAGTCAAAGACGACTTAAAAGTCAAGAAAAGTCAAAGATGACTAAAAAACGGTCTTTTCATGGAATCCCTCAAAAATTCCAAATACGAACGCGGAATTTCAAAATAAGACTCGGAACAAAAATTCCTATTTTAAAAACTTAAGTTCTACTGAAAAGTGTTAGTAAATATTTTAACTAGAAAAATCGGCATTTTTCGGGTTGTTACAATCACCCCTCCTTTTTAAAAAGTTTCGTCCTCGAAACTTAGAAGAAGGAACGTAACATATATGTAGGTCTATTTCAAAACTGTTAAAAATATACTTGTAATATAAATATAGGATCTTATCAATGGAACGGAAGGTTCTCGTCGGCCGTTAAGAACATCGACGTCCCAAGTCAAAGACTTAAAAATATACATTTTCGCATCAATAAATGAGAAAACTAGTTATCGAACGTCTCCAATAACAAGTCTCAACACTCCTTGACGGTAAAATACTTGAAATCATAAAACATTTCTAAAAGCTTTTAATTCAAAAATTCTATAGTAAAAGTAATAACACTACTATCTATACCTAAAACTTCTACCTAAAGCTTCTAATATCCTATCTATACGAGATGACAATTGATAGAAGGAACGAAATATTCGAAAGAATAAATCGAAAAGAAAGAAAGAAGAAAGAAGGAAAGAATAAAGAAAAACGAATGATGAACCCCAATACTATCTTCCCTCTATGAAAATTCTAATGTCGACAGTAACTCGACAATACTAACTGTACAAGTAAACTAGTCCTCAAGGGAGTGCAATATATCCTCAACATTTCAATCATCGGATTCCTACCAAAATATTTCATAAGCATACCACATCGAGTAGCAATTCCCAATCATTCCAATTCAATTAAAATCTTCAAAAATCCATCGAAACTATTATTGGAAATCACCATCAAAATATTTATAATTAAGGGAACAAGACCGCTAACCACCACAAAGTAAAGAACTTACGATGAAATCCCTTAATCCAACTTATTCCCAAAAATTTATTATCCAAATTATTTACAATAAACCCTCTCATCCTCAAAAGTTGAATCTCGAAACCTCAAAGAGATTAATC
The DNA here is from genome assembly GCA_022085475.1 of Heliosperma pusillum. NCBI lineage: Eukaryota > Viridiplantae > Streptophyta > Magnoliopsida > Caryophyllales > Caryophyllaceae > Heliosperma > Heliosperma pusillum. The sequence continues at coordinate 10,645 of JAIUZE010024021.1, read as the reverse complement.
ACACAAATCTCGATTCCCTTAACTTTTGCCAAACAAAGGGCAATGCGACCGTAATCAATTTATTTATCTCTTCCAAACTCTTAATACATCGGTTTTCGCTTATGTCGATATTCCTCATGTTGTGTCATCAAATCCTAATTCTACAAAGTATTTATTCCTGTTAGGGTCCAACATTTAACGACAACAAATTCCCAAGTAACATTAAAATCACTCTACTTTCTAACCACAACTACAACTATTATTAAGATTATTTCGATCCTCTAAACGATATTGCAACATTAAGCTTTCATAGTCTAAAACCACTAGGAGAGTTTCTTCCTAAGTTTATCCTTCAATCCTTGTAATCATCCAAACACGGAACTAGCTTAATAGGATGGTTAGGCATCATATTCGAAACTTCTTCTTTACTCCAAAATAGACATATCATAAGCATGGTCTTCAAACCAATACTAACTTCTAATTCCAAAAGACTAAATTACCAATGAGTTAAGAAGTAATAGCCAACTCATTCGACTTTACACCTTCGAATATCATGAACTATTTACACACAAGTCATGACAAGCTTCAAGCATTAAAATCATTAGACATACCTTACCACACTTTCCTCAAGGCTACCCACTCTCACCACCATAGGGTGAAATTAGATCTATACTATTTCCTCGAATCACAAGTTCATTCTAACTAACACTCATATTCCACAAAATTCAAAGTTCTTCCGACTAAATATAATATACCGCATACAAATGGGTATGACATCCATACAAATGTTACAAGAGGAAGGTAAGAATACCAATGGTATAATGGAGGACCTATTAAGAGTAATTTCCAAGAGGTAAATAGGTTGGAGGAGAAAGAAGCACCTAGATAGAAGGAAGAGGGCATAATATTATAAGGACGAGAGAATTCATAGATGAAGAAAGAATTCACTTAAATTAGGCTTTATAAATCTTCAAATCTTCGGTAGAGGATACTCCTTCTAGGTAACACATATTCCACCATAAGGCGTAATATTGCTCCTAGCAATTTGGCTAGCCACCCAAGCATAGCCTCCTTGGCAATTGTCTTCTTTATGAGGAGGGACCTGGTTGGCAGCAACAACGATCTCTTCTACACGAGGTCCAACCGTCTTCATAAGAACCAAAACAAATTAAGTTAATCCTAACAATTAGCATAAACAATTAGACTACAACATAAATCCTAATCTACCCATCCTACCATTCTATCTCACAAGTTTATTATTTTATTAAGGTCAAGTTATTTATACAAGGGTACACAAACGTGCGTCGGGAGCAAAAATGCTCTGATACCAACTATGACACCCTCAAATTTGCGGAAAGAAAAAAATTATTTAAATACATAATGAAGGTGTATGAAATAAAAAGGGTCATTACAATACGGAATAATATTCTACAAAAGAAATATACAAGACGGGAGACATATCTCCCGTATAAATACGGAAATGAAAGAGTGTATAATAATATACAATCTAAGAACCGAATATAGGTCCAAGGTAATACTTCGATCGCTAGCTCGTCAATGTACCCAATGTATGCATTCACCACCTGTTCGACCGCATTAAATATAAACACGGAAGCCACAGTCAGTGGGGAGTAACTCCGAGGTTCCTTCCCAGCACGAAATGTCGAGTTTCAGGAAACATGGAATACCATAAAAGCAAATGTATATGGAACTACAAACTTAAAAAATATGATATGCTTTTATGTTAGAAAACAGATAACTAAACAATAACCTTAGCAGTGAAAGCATATCATGTGAAACCGAAATAAACAAAATCGAGGTAGGGAAGCTGGTATGCTAGCTCAGAGGTTCCTATCAGAAACATGGCCGTGATACACTCAAACCCTAATCAACACGTAATCATGTGAATCAGTTAACAATCGGTAATCCAAACTCTATCAATCCTAGCCGGCTTGCATCTCACCTTCTAGAACTCATAGAATCATACAAACATGAAAGACCAATACTTATACAAACAGGCATAAGTTCTTAGGACAGTCAATAGAAGACTTCTGTAACTCGAGTCTATACCACAAGGTAGGAAACATCCTAGTCCCAGACTTATCCAGACCTAGCGACAACAGCTATTCCATTCCCCGTCTCATGACATAACCGTACACAAGAAACTCTGCTAGGCGACCCCCTAAGCAGAGATGGCTAGTACTTAAGCTGGCTCCCTTCCCAAAGCGGAACTCTTAGGATGCCATGCACCGACTTGGGGATAAGCCCCCCAGGCCCGGGACACAAACGCTATCAGTGGCGAACATATACTCGTTAAAGATAGTACGTGCCTATCAATGTCATGGTCCAAGCTTCTCATTTAGAATTAGAATGGTCAAGACGCCATATCCTCATAATTCTCTATGGGTACTTAGTCAACACGACACCAACCATATAATAAAACAGTCACGGAAAAAACATCCTATCATGTGACTACGTGCATATCAATAATAATCAAATATCATATCGCCTCATATCTACTAAGGCTAATTCATAATTAAATACAACCTCACTTGAAGACAAATCCCCGACCCGAGTCCCGCGACGGGTCATCAGTCAAATCGGGGCTGACTAGATCTTAGTTTGACCAAACCCGTTGGATCAAACCGGCTAGAAACAGAGGCTTATCACATAGACATAAAATCAACATATTCATTACATGTTATTTTAATAAAACTTCTAACATGTGAATTAGATTATATTATACCCAAAACCCCGTTTGACTTAAAGGATCTTAAATTAAACTACGGTCTCGTCTTATAATTTCTAACATGTGAGAAATAATAATTTAATGAAAAACCTTTTTAATTAAATATTTTACTTATTAATATTTCTCGCTTGCTAATTATTACAAAACGAGATAAAAATGACGATAACTCAAAAACCGTCACAAGTCCCAAAGTGGGACCCACGGGCTGAGTTGGGCCGGACCCACATGGGCCTGATTTGGGCCTCCCGGCCTGATTTGGGCTAAATGGCTGTTTTGCTTTAATTTTCTAAAAACCGTTTTCCAATATTTCCCGCATGCTTTAACATATTTAAAACCCGTCAAAACAACAACCAATCAATCAAACATCGACACACCCCAAAGACCAAAACCCGGACCCACCATGGACCAACCCAGACCGGGTCTGAACCGGCCTGGACCGGCCGGTCTGGTCCGGTTCACCACCACCACTAATTCCGGCCACCACTTAAACAACCACCCCAAATTCCACATTAATTCTAACATGTTTTTAATTAACAACATCCATTTTTAAACAATCAAAACAACCATCAATCATACAAAAATAATGATTATGAAGAATCATCCAAATTCATCAAGAACAACCAACATGTTATAAAATCATAAAACACCATAATAACTACTACTTAACATGTTACTAACTAAAAATCATAACATCATAATAATACGAACAAAAACTAAAGATGAACCAAACTAAAGAAAACCAAAGCTATGTAACATATATCCGTCGAGTACTCGGAATCGTTACTTAGCTAGAAAAATCAATTACACCAAAATAAAGTATAAACTAAGACACCCTTCTACTAATCTTCACCCAAAATATACGAGTCTCCAAACTCGTCTTCAAAATCTTCCCCTATAAGAAATGACAAGAAAAACATTATTAGAACGTAAAACTTAATTTCTCATAATTAAAGTGTTGAAAACGATCTTGACGGAATTGAAATTAAACCGTACGTGAAGATGGGGAGCGAAGAGGAGAGTCTAGAAATATAAGTTAAGACGGATTTACTTAAGAAATGAAGATTTTATGAAGGTTTTGCTCAAGAACGATGAAGAACAAATGATGAACGACGAAGAACACGAAGAACGATTAAAGAAAGTGATGTTTTGATCTTTATTTGATTTATTGTAAAATGAAAAGTTGTTTGTGAGTAAGGAAGAGTGGGTTGAGCCGTGTAGTTATAGGCAAATAAGGCTGTCGAGTTTTGAAATTGTTGTTACGTAATTGACTCGCGTTTACTAATTATTTTACGGTAAACGATTAAATATAATTTACGATAAAGTTAATATCAAGATATTATGATATTGTAATGAAAAATAATGAAAATATCTAGGTCTATTAGAGAGCAAAGGAGCCGTGTGATATGGTGACTATCGGACCAGTTTTGTAAACGATTTGCGTAATTTTCGTTAACTGATCGATAAAGTGAAATAATATCTAGATATTATGATATTATAATCAAAAGTAATGAAATATCAAGCCCTATTAGAGGACTAAATGAGCCGTGTGGTATGGTGAGGAAATCGGTCTGTTTTTGAGCGATTTGCGTAATCTTTGTTGACGGATCGATAAAGTAATTAAATATCTAGATATTTTGATTAGTTTAATCAAAATAATTAAAATATCTAATCGTGAGTGGAAAACGATGACACGTGCGTGTGACTCATGCCAAAGTCGAGTTTTGAATTTGTTGCGCGATTTACGATGCGTCGGGAATAGTTAAATGATGATCGGTTAAAAACCGTATAAGTTATTCTTTAAATTCCGAATAAATTCAAAATAATTATATTAAATTATGATAAATCCTAATAAATCTTAATAAAAATAAATCAAAAATATAATTTTTTTTAAATAAAATTTCGGTCTTCAAAATCGAAAGACGAGTCGGGAAAAGTCAACGAAAGTCAAAGTTGACTGAAAAGTCGAGAAAAGTCGAATATGACTTAAAAGTCAAGAAAAGTTTAGGACGACTTAAAAGTCAAGAAAAAGTCAATGACGACTTTAAAAAGTCAAGGAAAAGTCAAAGACGACTTAAAAGTCAAGAAAAGTCAAAGATGACTAAAAACAGTCTTTTCATGAAATCTCTCAGAAATTCCAAATACGCACGCGGAATTTCAAAATAAGACTCGGAACAAAAATTTCTATTTTAAAAACTTAAGTTCTACTGAAAAGTGTTAGTAAATATTTTTTACTAGAAAAATCGGGTACTTTTCGGGTTGTTACAATCACCCCTCCTTTTAAAAAGTTTCGTCCTCGAAACTTAGAAGAAGGAAAGTAACATATATGTAGGTCTATTTCAAAATTGTTAAAAATATATTCGTAATAAAATTACAGGGTCTTATCACTGGGGCGGAAGGTTCTCGTCAGCTGTTACGAACACCAACGTCCCAAATCAAAGACTTTAAAAGATACATTTCCGCATCAATAAATGAGAAAAGTAGTTATCGAACGTCTCCAATAACGAGTCTCAACACCCCTTGACGGTAAAACACTTGAAATCATAAAACATGTCTAAAGCTTTTAATTCAAAAACTTCATATTAAGAATAATAACTCTATTATCTATTCCTAAAATTTCTAACTAAAGCTTATAGTAATATATCTAAGAGTAATGATACTCGATAGAAGGAACTGAATATTCGAAAGAATAAATCGAATAGAAAGAAGAAAGAAAGAAGGAAAGAATAAAGAAGAACGAAGGATGAACCCCAATACTATATTCCCTCTATGAAAATTCTAATGTCGATAGTAACTCGACAATACTAACTGTACAAGTAAACTAGTCCTCAAGGGAGTGCAATCTATCCTCAACATTTCAATCATCGGATTCCTACCAAGATATTTCATAAGCATGCCACACCGAGTAGCAACTCCCAATTATTCCAATTCAATAAAAATCTTCTAAGGTCCATCGAAACTATTATTGGAAATCACCATCAAAAATATTTATAATTAAGGAAACAAAACCGCTAACAACCCCCAAAGTAAAGGACTTACTATGAAATCCTTTAATCCAATTTATTCCAAAAATTCATTACCTCAACTTATTTACAATGAATCCTCTCATCCTCCAAAGTTGAATCTCGAAACCTCAAAGAGATTAGTCACACAAAACTCGATTCACTTCACGTTTGCCAAACATAGGGCAATGTGACCGTAATTAATTTATTTATCCCTTCCAAACTCCTAATACCTCGGTTTTCGCTTATGTCGATATTCCTCAAGTTGTGTCATCAAATCCTAATTCCACAAAGTATTTATTCCCGTTAGGGTCCAACATTTAATGACAACAAATTCTCAAATAACATTAAAAATCACTCCACTTTCTAACCACAACTACAACTATTATTAAGCTTATTTCGATCCTCAAAAGATATTGCAACTTCAAGCTTTCATATTTTAAAACCACTAGAATAGTTTCTTCCCAAAACTTATTCTCCATTTTCCATAATCATTCAAACACGAAACTAACTCCATAGGACGGTTAGGTATCATATTCGAAACTCCTTCAAAACACCTCTACTAACCCTTACGATAACTTAAAAGGAAACTACCTCTCAAGAGAGTAGGGATAAAAGATCACGATACTTGGAACATTAGGAAGCATTATTACAGATTAAGATAAGATGAAAGAGGCGAAGGCGAAAAAGGAAAACGAGGCTGAGGAAGAGACAAAGAAGCTCCCGTATCTAATAAAATTAAACACGGATTTCATAAATTGAAACGTACCAGTCACCAGGTCTGGCTGAGCATCGGCCTCAGCACGGCTCATGACGAAAATTCGACCCCTCGGTCTCCCAGATGTAGCTGGTGTAGAAACTATCATCTTCCTATCAGGACATACAAATGACTTGTGTCCCGGTTTCAGACAAGTAAAGCATACAATTGGCTTGTTGAAACAGCCAACACCCGGATGCATAGGCATCTTGCACGCAAAACAGGTACGACCCTTAGGATCGTTGTTGTTGCTCGGGACAAATGGACGGTTTGTCGGATTTGCCTGTCCACTCTGAAAGTTCCTCCTCTTGTTTGGAAAAGAAGGAGAAAAGGAAGGTCGGGAAGTAGGATATAGAGGTCTCTTGCCAAAGGCATTATGAGCTACAAACGAAGTACGGGCCTCTTCGGCAATCTCCCGAATAGAACTCTCTGCCCATAGGGCATCATTGTAAATCGAGAAGAATGTAAGAGAACCCTCTATCATTCCCTTCACCTGAGAGAAAGCTTTCCTAAGTAAAAGAAATCTTTGTCTTCCTCCTTCGAAATAAGTCGAGTGGCATAATGAGCCAACTCGTTGAACTGAGTAGTGAACTCCTGAACAGAAAGAACTCCTTGCTTAAAGTCCATAAACTCCTTCAGCTTTTGCTGTCTCAACTCATCCGGATAGAACCTCATCTCCAATAGTTCACGGAAACGAGTCCACCCAAAATTAGGCTCCAACTTAGCAGTAGGACCTGAAAGAGTCCACCACTGATCCGCTTCCTTCTCCAAGAAGTGAGAAGCAAGACGGACCTTATCCTCTTCAAGGACATCATAAAGAGAAAAACTCTTTTCCATCTCTCGTAACCACACAGAAAGCTTAACGGGATCAACTTCGCCATCGTAGGTTTTGGCTTGGCTCCTCGATAGCTGTGCAGCAACCCACGTATAACTCCCGTGTCTCTCACGATCGGGAATAGGATTAGGAATCTGATTTGCTTGCTGGTTTTGCTGATTTTGCTGGTTTTGGATAATAACGGTAAGAGCTGCTAAGATCGTGTTGTCAATCCTCGGAGGCATCTTGCAAAATTAAAACACAGATTAGTACTTATCATTTAGCAAGAACAAAGAGACTACACCATAAATCCTAATCTACCCATCTTACCCTTCTATCTCACGGTTTATTATTTTATTAAGGTCAAGTTATTTATACAAGGGTACACAAACGTGCGTCGGGAGCAAAATAGCTCTGATACCAACTGTGACACCCTCAAATTTGCGGAAAAAAAAAAATAATTTAACTAAATAAAATATGAGAATACATAACGAAGGTGTCATAAATAAAAAGGTTCATTACAAAACGGAAATAATATTATACAAAAGAAATATACAAGACGGGAGACATATCTCCCGTATAAATACTGAAATAAAAGAGTGTATAATAATATACAATCTAAGAACCGAATATAGGTCCGAGGTAAATACTTCGCTCGCTAGCTCTTCAATGTACCCAAAGTATGCATCACAAACCTGCCAACCGCATTAAATATAAACACGGAAGCCACAGTCAGTGGGGAGTAACTCCGAGTTCTCCCAGCCACGAATGTCGAGTTTAATGAAACATGAATAACATAAAAGCAATGTATATGGAAAATACAAAACTTAAACATATATGATATGCTTTTCATGTTATGAAACAATTAACTAACATATAACCTATCATATGAAATCTATCATGTGAAACCGATAATAAAATATAACAAGAGGTAGGGAAGCTGGTATGCTAGCTCAGAGGTTACCCTGTAACGTGGCCATGATACACTCAAACCCTAATCAACACGTAATCATGTGAATCAGTTAACAATCGGTAATCCAAACTCTATCAATCTTAGCCGGCTTGCATCTCACCTTCTAAAACTCATAGAATCATCATACATGAAAGACCAATCCGTCTAGAAACAGGCATAAGTTCTTAGGACAGTCGATAGAAGACTTCTGTAACTCGAGTCTATACCACAAGGTAGGAAAACATCCTAGTCCTAGACTGATCAGACCTAGCGACAACAGCTATTCCATTCCCCGTCCCATGACATAACCGTCTATGAGAAACTCTACTAGGCGACCCCCTAAGCAGAGATGGCTAGTACTTAAGCTTGCTCCCTTCCCAAAGCGGAACTCTTAGGATGCCATGCCCCGACTTGGAGATAAGCCCCCCAGGCCGTGACACAAAAGCTATCAAGCTGTGAACTCCATATGCTCGTTAAAGATAGTACGGCCTATCAATGTCATGGTCCCAGATACTCATTTAGAATTAGAATGGTCAAGACGCCATATACTCATAATTCTCTATGGGTACTTAGTCAACACGACATATATCATACAATTAACAGTCACGGAAAAAACATCCTATCATGTGACTAATTGCATATAAATCAAAATCAAATAACATATCGCCTCATATCTACTAAGGCTAATTCATTAATTAAATACAACCTTACTTGAAGACAAATCCCCGACCCGAGTCCCGCGACGGGTCATCAGTCAAATCGGGGCTGACTAGATCTTATTTTGACCAAACCCGTTGGATCAAACCGGCTAGAAACAGAGTCTTTATCACATAGACATAAAATCAACATATTCATTACATGTTATTTTAATAAAGCTTCTAACATGTGAATTATTAAATCTTACGTAAACCCCCGCTTGACTTAAATGATATCCAATTAAACTACGATCTCGTCTTATAATTTCTAACATGTGAGAAATAATAATTTTTATGAAAAACCTTTTTAATTAAATATTTTACTTATTAATATTTCCCACTTGCTAAATATTACAAAACTCAATAAAAATGACGATAACTCAAAAACCGTCACAAGTCCCAAAGTGGGACCCACGGCCTGAGTTGGGCCGGACCCCACATGGACCTGGACTGGGCCCACGGACAGATTTTGGCCTGTTTTGGCTGTTTTGACGATTTTAATAAAAACCGTTTCTAATTATTTCCCGCATGCTTATCCTAATTAAAACCCGTCAAAACAACAACATAACAATCAAACATCGACACAACCCAAAGACCAAAACCCGGACCCACCATAGACCAACCCAGACCGGCTGGACCGGCCTGAACCGGCCGGTTCACAGACCACCATACCCGGCCACCTCCACGGCCACAACAACCACCACCCCAATTAAATTCTAACATGTTTTTAATTAACAAACATCCATTTTTAAACATCCAATTCAACCATCAATCATACAAACATCATGATTATAATTAAATCATACTAACATGTCTAGAACACTAACATATTAAAAATTCCATACCACATATAAAACATACTACTTAACATGTTACTACTAAAAATCATTAGTAACCATAATATGAACTAAAACCTAAGAAACTAAGGCTATGTGACATTATATCGTCGAGTAACTCGGAATCGTTACCTTAGCTAGCAAAATCAATTAGCACCAAAAAAATAAGAAGTAAAGAAAAACCCGTCTACTAATCTTCACCCAAAATATACGAGTCTCCAAACTCGTCTTCAAAATTTTCCCCTATAAGAAATAACAAGAAAACATTATTAGAACTAAAAATATGAATTTCCATAATTAAAGTGTTGAAAACGATCTTGACGGAATTGAAATATAACCGTACGTGAAGATGAGGAGCGAAGAGGAGAGTCTAGAAATATAAATTAGGATGGATTTAATTAAGAAACGAAGATTTTATTAAGGTTTTGCTCAGACGATGAAGAACAAATGATGAACGACGGACGAAGAAACCGAAGAACGATAAAGAAGTGATATTTTGATCTTTATTGATTTGTTTGAAAAATGAAAAGTTGTTAGTGAGTTATGTTGGGTGAAGGAGCCGTGTATTATAGAGGAAATATGGAGTCGGATTTTGAAATTGTTGTTACGGAATTAACTCTCGTTAAATAATTATATTACGGTAATTGATTAAATATTACGTTAATTAAATTAAATATCTAAATATTATGTTATATTAATGAAAAGAAATGAAATATCAAGCCCTATGAGAGGTGGAAGAGCCGTGTGGATAGGTGATGAATCGGGTCTGATTTTGCTCGATTTGCGTAATTCTCGTTAACTGATCGATAAAGTGAAATAATATCTAGATATTATGATATTGTAATCAAAAGTAATGAAATATCA